>LDKF01003820.1:3016-20444 GCA_001026735.1 Rotylenchulus reniformis | reverse complement strand
TAATCATCATTGATTTTCATAAGGTTATTCTTCACTAAGCTCGATTTAAATTAAAACGTTCCAAATATATGCTGCTGGTATGTGTAGTATAACTGTTCCATTTTGAGTTAAATCTATCGCCCATTAAAGTGGAGTTTAAAAAAATGATGTATGAAACCTTGTGTTATTAAAAAACATTGATTATTTGAAGGGTCATTATTTTTTATTTTCCGATTAGGTGGGTTGAAACTGAAACGTTGCAAATATAGTCATGAGTGTGCTGTAAAAATGTTCCAATTTTGAGCTAAATTCCCCTTCCCGTTAAAGAGGAGTGCAAAAAAATGGTGAATGGATCCATGTGTTTTTAACCAAATTTTCATCGATTATTTGAAGGGTCTATTTTTTGTTTTTCAATCAGATGGAATGAAACTTAAACGTTGCAAATATAAGCAAGAGTGTGCTGTAAAAATGTTCCAATTTTGAGCTAAATTCCCTTTCCCGTTAAAGAGGAATGCAAAAAATGGTGAATGGATCCATGTGTTTTTAACCAAATTTTCATTGATTATTTGAAAGGTCTTTATTTTTTGTTTTTCAATCATTTGGAATGAAACTTAAACGTTGCAAATATATCCATAACTGTGCTATATAAAAGTTCCAATTTTGAGCTAAATTCCCCTTCCCGTTAAAGAGGAATGCAAAAAATGGTGAATGGATCCATGTGTTTTTAACCAAATTTTCATCGATTATTTGAAGGGTCTTTATTTTTTGTTTTTCAATCAGATGGAATGAAACTTAAACGTTGCAAATATATCCATGACTGTGCTGTATAAAAGTTCCAATTTTGAGCTAAATTCCCCTTCCCGTTAAAGAGGAGTGCAAAAAATGGTGAATGGATCCATGTGTTTTTAACCAAATTTTCATTGATTATTTGAAAGGTCTTTATTTTTTGTTTTTCAATCATTTGGAATGAAACTTAAACGTTGCAAATATATCCATAACTGTGCTATATAAAAGTTCCAATTTTGAGCTAAATTCCCCTTCCCGTTAAAGAGGAATGCAAAAAATGGTGAATGGATCCATGTGTTTTTAACCAAATTTTCACCGATTATTTGAAGGGTCTTTATTTTTTGTTTTTCAATCGGATGGAATGAAATTGAAACGTTCCAAATATATCCATGAGTGTGCTGTAAAAATTTTCCAATTTTGAGTTAAATTCCCCTTCCCGTTAAAGAGGAGTTCAAAAAATGGTGGATAGAGTCGGTTATGGTGTGGTACAAAGGAGGGGTTAACTGCACATTCTTTCGCGTTATAAAATCAAGAGCTAACATAAAATTTGAAATTCTCTGCCTTTTTGAGTGATTTCATGCAGATTAGCTTCTCTACCCAATGTTGAGTAGGTACTGACGTACTACACCAACGCGAAGGTTCTGCATATGTAGTACTCACCCTCCTCCCGAAAATTCGTTCCTCGGAGGGTGGAGCCCTAAAGAGAGTTGTTTTGGCTAACATTGAAGCTGTTCAAGGCAGATGGTCAATGTCTTCGGCCACAAGGCCGGTCGCCTTCAGTTCTCCGATTAATAGGTTGGTCCAATGCAGATATGGGTTGCATGTTGCGCGCCAGTCCTCCACACTCCTGTCTGCCGGTTTCGTGGTCAAACAATTGTCCCAGTCCGGATCAGCGTCCACTTGGTCGAGGCATATATGCACAAACTCATGAAGCATTGTTGTCGCTAGCACAAAACTGGGCCGTTGCAAATCCTCCTGTTTGATGGTGTCCAGGTCGAAGGTGAGTCGGAAGGTGTTGGTCCCTGTTGCGTCGGTTGTGGCAAAAGAATCATCGAGGTTGGCGAAGGCAATCTCCAAATTTTCTGATGAGGGCAATTTGTTGTCCGTATTAGGGCAAATACGCTGGAAGAGTAGGGATGTTGTCATAAATGCAGAAAAGATTCAGTCCACCTTTGATGCCTCGTAGATGTTGTAAAGAAAGCGACGAGCATCATCCTGTGTAGCTGGCCATGGTGCGCTCAGGCTCTTCTTGATGGTGATGATGGCGTTAGACTTTGCTGCCTTGTTGCGGGAGTGGAGGGTGGTCTTCTTCGGGAGCGGCATCCTTGCGTTGACGATCGCAGTTGGCGTTGTTGAACAATGTTGTTGTTGGCGTTGAGAAAAAAGTGATGAAATTCGAAAAAGCTACCCATTTAAATACCCAGCCCATCCCTTTATCCCCAATGATTTTTAAAATTTCATTTTTAGTAATTATACTTTTTTTATTAATAACTTTGTTGTCGACAACATAAAATCAGCGCAGAAAAGCCAGAGAATTCCAAATTTTATTTTAGCACCTCTATTTTATGACACGATTGCATGTTGTGCTAAAATATATTGTTGTCTGATTTCTTTTTCTCTGATCACTCCTTTTCCTGTAGCAGTTTATAATAAGGAATTCGCTTCATAAATTGATGGTTCAAAGCGTTTCTCCCGGCGCCCAATTTTTATTCTATAATTTTGCTTTTTACATTTTATAGTCAAATAACAGAATTTTAAGATTTCTATTCTTTACAGAACCAATATTCAAGTTTGTAATTCCATTTTTTAATTCTATAAATATTCTTTAGATTTTTAATTTTTTCAGAAAAAATATTACAATATACAACATCGCTTATTAATCGCCCTTCTNAATAACTTTGTTGTCGACAACATAAAATCAGCGCAGAAAAGCCAGAGAATTCCAAATTTTATTTTAGCACCTCTATTTTATGACACGATTGCATGTTGTGCTAAAATATATTGTTGTCTGATTTCTTTTTCTCTGATCACTCCTTTTCCTGTAGCAGTTTATAATAAGGAATTCGCTTCATAAATTGATGGTTCAAAGCGTTTCTCCCGGCGCCCAATTTTTATTCTATAATTTTGCTTTTTACATTTTATAGTCAAATAACAGAATTTTAAGATTTCTATTCTTTACAGAACCAATATTCAAGTTTGTAATTCCATTTTTTAATTCTATAAATATTCTTTAGATTTTTAATTTTTTCAGAAAAAATATTACAATATACAACATCGCTTATTAATCGCCCTTCTCTTCCCTCTTCAATAAAGTATTTTTCTATTCAGCGAAAAGAGGGGAGTCCAAGCAATAATGGTAGGATTACAATTTTCAATAATTTTTCATTATCATCTTCTAATTTTTCAGGTGATTCGCTTCGGCTGGAGATGATTTCAACTGCTGAACAAATTGGTGAAAAACTGGAAGATGAAAAACCATTGATGGGGAAGGGGGCTGCGAATTTTTTTTTTGGAGGGGGGGTGAGGTGTGGTACAAAGGAGGGGTTAACCAAAATTTTTGTTAAAAAATTTTTAATAGCTATAGAAAGTAAACAAAAATTAAGAAAATTTTTGTTTACTTTCTATAGCTATTAACTACTGGTACAATATGTATTTTTAGAAATGGAATGCAGAGATGATCATTATCGTCATCAATGATAACCCCCCCCTGCATTAGAACTCCCGGGGATAATAGCCAAAAATTTGATTTTTTATATATGGAAAAGGAAAAATTTTCAAAATTCAATGAAATAATCGCTATTGTAGTCTCTTTCATCAAAAATGCGAGCATTTCACATCATGGTAAAATTTTAGGGTGTATTTTGATCCGGGACCCTATCTGCTATCTTTGGGGGGGGGTGTATTTTGGTTTAGGACCTCATCTTTAGGGGTGTATTTTGGTCCGGGACCTCATTTTTAGGGGTGTATTTTGCTCCAGGAACCCTTTTAAATTTTTTTTTGAAAAATTTTGGGAACTTAAGGCACTGATGAGGGAAAATACTAAAAAATGAGCTAATTTTTAAAGAATTTTGAAAATTTTTTCTTGAAAAATGGCTCAATTTTTCTATAAAATGATCCTTCAAAATTCAAAAATGGGGTCGAAAAATAGTACCCCCCCTCCCCAAGCCGAGGTTGAAATATATAGCCCCAGCCCCTCCTAATTGAACCCCCCTGTAATAGACCCCCCCCCCCTCTGGAGGGGGGTTGAAAAATATAACCCCCGGGGGTTGTAATACAGGTTAACCCGGGGGTTACAGGTTTAATACCGGGGGTTGTAATACAGGTTGTAATCTTTCTAATTGTGTTTTTATCACTTTTATTTAATTTTTCAGACTTCATTTTTTGATTTATTTTTACTCTTCAATTGCTGATCATTGCCCAACTGATCGGCTCCCATTTTCAAAAATGATCTAAAGGCGGTTTACTAATGAAATAAATCCAATTTGAATCGGTCCACAATCATAATTTTTTGCAATGGACCAATAAATTTGCGTATGCATATTTTGCAATAAATAAATTTGGTCCGATTCTTAACAATTTTCAAACATTTTTACAACAAAAGCGCATGAATCACATTTTTAACACTTTTCAAATCATTTTGATCAAACCATTATACAACTATCAAAAATATTTGCGCTAATGATCCTTACCTATTTTATTTGTATAATTAACATGTACATTGTTAATCAACATATTTTTGGGGTCCCGAGATCATTTTCTTACCCCGAAATTTTCATTGAAGTTTAATGGTGATTAATTTATTGATTTGTCAAATCATTTTTATAAAATGCAGTCACCAAAAATCATATCACTGCAATTGGTTAAAAATATATATCCATCCTTTATCCTTTAGGTAAATGAATATAAGATTTTCGATAATTTTTTTCTTAATTTATTAAGTAAAGATATCTTTTCCTTTTTGTCTTTCTATGGTTTAAATTAATAAAATGCAAAAATATACAAATATAATAAATCAATATTTTTTAAAAGGGTAAATTTTTTCAAGTAAATATATTTTAAAAATTAACTATATATTTTCCAAAAAAGTTTCATTTTTAAACATATTTTTCACAAGCTATGCATCATATTCTTTTCAATATAAAGGATTTTTGCTAGAAATTCATAATAATGCATGGAAAATCGCGCAAAAATAAATTTTATGCTTTTTATATTCAGATACTTCTACTTTATATCGTTGAATCAAATGTAAGTTTTCGCCCTCAAATTAATTTTTAACAGAAAATAAAAAAAACAATATATGTATAAAAAGTGATTAAATGATAGGTATGTGAATTTATTTTTGTCTTTGATTGAAATTTATTAATTATTAATCATTTATAAATAAACTAAAATAAATTAAAAAAATCCACATCAATTTTCATGTAAAGCATTTTAAAGTACTATTGACGCCAGAAAAAATAAAACTCTATGAAATGTCATTAAAATTTTATTTAGTTGTCTAAAAGCTTTAAAATAAAAAACAAAACAAAGTTCTCACAATTTTATAAGAAGAAAAAAATTGCTTTAATGAAGGCTTTGAATAATAGGAATAAAAATAAAAAATTTATATAAAGGCTTGTTAAAAGTTTGTTTAATAATTTATAATTTATAATTTTTTGTTAATTTAATTTTTAAACTGTAGCTTCTGTAAGTAGACATTTTATTAATATATCGTATTTCCTGGATTAAGCCCTCCTGCAATTAGCCCCCCTATAGTAGAACCCACTCACCCCCCTTGAAAAATAAATCCACCCCCTGCATATTAGGAACCCGGAGGTCCTATCCAATTTTTCAAAATCAATAGTTTTTTTTGGCAATTTCAATGTCGCCGGTTTCAATGCGAGCATTTCTCATCCTGGTAAAATTCTTGGTTATTTTGGTAATTTTAATTTTAGCTGCCGAATATAATATTTTCCACTTACATTATTTTCAATATGAAATTTTTTGGTTCGCAAATGAATAAAAAAATCAGTTTTTGTCTTATAAATAGTTTAAGAAAAAGACTCCCCCCTCTCTGAAGGGGTGTTGAAAAATAAATCCATCTAATACAGGAAATACAATAAACATTTTTGATATCTTTTGATTTAGATTTTATTTGATTTTTTAGTAAGTTTCATGCATTCAAACGACATAAAAATTAAAATTTCATTTTAGCCGGATGACTTTGAGGAGTCGGACTGTGAATTAGATGAATTTTTTGGTGCTGAGCTGTTAAAAAAAACCGCCACGAGGGGCGTTAAAAAAACCGCCACGAGCTATAGTCTGTACGAAAACTTTTTTGTTAGACTTGTTAGACAAAAAGTATAAAAGGCAAAAATGTGCAGAATTTTATGCTGATTCGAATAGTATTTTTAATTTTTCGAAATTCGGTCAAAAAGTTCGAAATATCTCCTAAAAACCGTATTTTTCGGTATTTCGGGGAAAAATCGAATTTTTTGTTAGAATTTCGGAAAATTTTTTATACCATTCGAATTAGCATAAAATTCTGCACAACTTTGCCTTTTATACTTTTTTTCTAACAAGTCTAACAAAAAAGTTTTCGTACAGATTATAGCTCGTGGCGGTTTTTTTTAACGCCCCTCGTGGCGGTTTTTAGCGGTAACGACCTAGCACCGAATTTTTTGAAGGGTTGACCCAAGATGAAATGGAAGGGGATAATGCAAAAACATTAGCTGAAATTTGGGAGGAATACAAAGTGATGAACAATTAGACAGTCTGCAAAATAATGAACCAATTAATCATCGTAATACACTTTTAAATGAGTAAAATGTTGACAAAATGCCAGCAAACTACTGTGAACCAATGCCAAATATGAAACATAAAGCCAAAATTCCTAGCAGTGAAGAATTCGATGGCACCATTGAACAACCATCGTCAGCTTCATCATCAAAAGGTTGTTATATTATAGGATGATTGCTTTCGGTGCTTGTATTTCATATTTTGTCTACCGTAATTTCTTTAATATAAAGGGCTCTTTATTTTATTCAATCACTCTACAAGTTCTTATATTGGGGTGGGGAATATGTCCGCCGGTCTTATGTAGTAGAAGGACATTTTTTAAATTTTATTTTTCCAATTAAAACCTTATTTGAATTTGGTGTTAAATGAAAGCTAGAGGTTTCCTAATTCTAATAAATTTTCAAAAAAAATTTTCATTTTATTTTTCCAATTAACTCCTTATTTGAATTTGGTATTAAATGAAATCTAGAAGTCTCCTAATTCTATTGATATTTAAAAAGAAATTTTTAAGAGATAAGTCAATGGTCAGTCTTCGAGACAATTTAACAACAACAACAAGGAATAATATACTTACAATTACAAGAAAAAAAAGAAAAAGAGTTAAACAAAATGAATGCACAAAATATGATGGGCGGAGCAGCAGAAGAGGAGGACGAGAATTCAACAGGAAGTAAAACAAAACAAAATGATGAGAACAGAAGAGAGAGCTGGCTGGTGGGTGGGTAGTAGACCGATGAATGAAAATCTGTAAGGTGAAAGGGAGATGAAAGAGCAGGGAAAGAAAGCAGCGGGATGCAGAGACAACACAGAATGGATGATATTTGATTGATATCGATAGATGGATATAGGATGGAAAATCAAGTCACATAAATAGCAGGTGGGATGAGGGCACCATGCACATGAACATCCCTGGCCATGGCCATCCATCCATCTCCCTCCTCATTCATCACTCGTTCACAATCTCCACCAAAAGTTCGTCTGTCCCCGGCTGTTTGTGCTGGCAATGCGTGTGATGGTGGTGGTGATGGGGACTGTGCCGGTAGCGACCGGCACTGGCGGCCAGAGCAATCTGCTGAAGCAAGTTTGGCTCACTGGTGGACTTTTTTAGTTTGGGCAGTCGAATGTGGTCCAGAATGGTGTAGATCTATTATTGGTTTAAAAATCAATGATGTGAAAGGACAAAAGAAACCAAAAAAAAAACAATTCACTTACGAATTGGAACTCGGGTCGATCGTCGCGCGCAAAGCGAATGCACTGCTCGTAGATGTGGCGCAACTGTTTGTGCGTGTCCGTGCGCAACTTTTTCAAGTTTGGTCGCAACCTGCCACTGCCCACCATCCACAAAATCTTGACAAAAAGAATAACCAATTCATTGGGTTCTTCTTTTTAGTTTTCTACCTGATCCCGGTTTTTGATGTCGTCATAAGGCAATTTGGAGGTCAGCAACTCATACACACAGACGCCGAAGGAGTACACATCGGACTTTGTGCTGTACGGTTCTGCCCCATCCATTCGGATCACCTCGAGTGCCTTCAATTTCAATTTTATCATTTTTGAGTTTTGATCAACCACCCACCATCCACAGAATGGACCCGGTCGGGTTCGGGTTTGGCGCCCCATTCACCAATGCATTGGTTGGCGATTTGACTGTCGCAAGCCCAAAGTCGCCAATTTTCACGGTGGTGCCCTCGGCGAGGAAAATGTTGTTCGTTTTTCAGGTCCCTAAGAACATTTTTAAATGAAAATGCAAATAATAATAATAATCGGACCTGTGGATGACACCCCGGGAGTGCAAGTAGTCCATGCCCTGGCTGATCTGTTTGCAAATGTCCAGCACCGTCTGCATCTCGAACTCCACCCGGGGCTCCACGACATGGATGTGCCGGTAGAGCGATGATCCCTGGCACCATTGCGTGACAATGGCCAGCTCCGGCTCCTTGATCACTCCCAAAAAGTTGAGCACATTCCCGTGCCGGGCCTTCTTCAGCACCGTGACTTCATTTTTTAAGGCCAACAACAGTTCAGCCCCCGGGTTGCTGATGTTCAGTTTCTTCACAGCAACAGTCCCTTAAAGGCACAAAAATGATAAAACACGGCGAATAAAAATCCAAACAAACCAAAATAATCAGCTTTGAAGACGGTGCCGAAGGAGCCATTTCCGATTTTCTCCTTGAAGATCACATCCTCGTGGCGAATGGCCCAATCCTCGATGTTCGAGCACTTTCTGCTGTACTTTTTGCATCCCCGGCGCGAAATGCCGATCAGCCCACTGCTTCCCCCGGTCGTCTACCCGGCCCCCGTCTCTTTGCCAGCCAATGACGACGCACTGCCCCCGCTGTATCCGGCCATATTGGGACCGGCCAGAGTGGAGCTCGATGCCGCTGTCAAATTGATCGGTCGCTCTCCTGGAGAATACCATAATTCATTTTTAATTTATTTCTAACATAAATTAAAAAATTCGAACTTTTGCTCCGATGAATCCGTTGGTCCATGAAGAAGGCATGGGCCGATGTTTTTTGCGGTGGTGCCGATTGAGGGGGTGTCAACGTGGTGGAGGGCAAATGCAGGGAATACACGAGTCCACAGGTGCTTTCGCCGAGCAATGACAGCAAATGCTGCTGGGACTGTTGGGCACTGCTGTTCGGAACCACTGGCGAAGAACAGGTGGAAGTTGGAGATGTGGAGACGGAGGTGGAAGGCTTAAAAATTAAGGATTATTGTTATTATTATCCAGAAAATTATATTTTTTAAAAAATCAAATTAAACCCAATCAACAATCCGAATAGCATCATTATAATCGATGATATGTTGCTATATTTTATGCAGAAAATCAAAGAAATTCAGGCGAGTTGGAGACAAAATACAAGCTGGGGTCATTTTCGATATGATCAAATTGGACTAAATTTTTTTTCAACAATATAAATGGTTAAAGGACCAATTCAAGAAGGACTATTCTGATAGAGCACATTTTGATGGATATTCTGGATAAAAATGAGCTTCCCTACCTAACTGTACGATTTTTTCTAGGGAGCCATTCTTGAAACATTGGTTTTGAGCATATCGTCCAAAAATAAAACCTTCACTAAAGGGACCAAAACAAACCATGAAAATGGAATTTTTGAGTTACTTACATATGGCCTATATTGGCATAATATAGTAATGATTTTGGCGTTTGAAAATATCTCACAGCTGAGATTCTCATTTTGACCCATGAAATTACTCTAAATTTTAGGTGGTTTTGGAGACCCCATTTTAGGCCTGATTCAATTTTCTTGAATTTTTCTTTTTTGCGACTTAATAGAGGATCCTTAGAGCTATCTTTTTCCATATATTTTATTTTCTCTTCTTGGCGGATTAGATCAGCTTGAGGTCATAGAAAAAATAGTATAAATTCCAAATTTGATATATTTAGCAAAAAAATCACAACTTCTTTTGAAGAGTGGGAATAAATTTTTTTCTTAACAATAATAGAAGAGGACATTTTATTCTACAAAATAAAAAAAAGTTCGCCAAGATTGATGGATAAATACCAAAATTAGAATTTTTTAAATTATCTATAGAAATAGGCGTCAGAACTTATTAGTTGACATCCTAAGTAATATCATTATTTAAGATTTAATTTGTTGAATTTTAATTTTCATAATATATGTATTTATAAAAGTCAAAATTGTAAACAATTTATAAAATATTAAGCAATTCCATCAACTCTGCACAATGAAAGGATGAATTTAAAAATAAACGAATTTGAAAAATTGAAAAATGAAAATCCTGCTCTCCAGACAAGGTCATTGCTGTAAAATTAAAAGTCATCCTTAATTCCATAGTTAAATGGAAACAAAAAAAGCCAGACAAATTAAAAAGTAAAAAATATTATTTATAGTTATAGATTTTTAATTTTTATCAAAATAAAATTTCAAACATTTAAAATACTTTTCGAAAGCATGAAAAATATATTTATGCAGAAAATTAAGCAGCTTTTTTGACTTTTAGTATTTTAACAAACCTTTGAAATTTTTTAAAGATTTTAATAAATAATTTCATAAGAGAAATTCCTTATATTTTGAGGAAATGCCAAAAAATAAAAAGAACCTATATATGTTTTTAGAAAAAAAAATATGTCTAATTTTTAAATTTTTTCATAATTTGGACGACGATTTTTTTGATGATGAAGAAAACAACAAATTATGGCTAAATATTGGCAAATTAAAGAAAATAGCCCGAAAATGCGAGATATCGATATTATTAAGCAATTAAACATAGGACAAGGGACTTTGACGAGATTCAAAAAAGAATTGGGACAAGTGCGTAAATTTACATATATTCAAGTAGGGTAGGGCACGGGGGGGACATCCCCCCCCCGCGAGGGGGGATCCCCGACTTTTTTGGGCCTCATCCCCGTCCCCGAAGCCCATTCCCGGAAATCCCCGTCCCCGATTTTTGCCAAATCCCCCCCCGTGCCCTACCCTATATTCAAGCAATAAATTCATATTTTATATTATTTAATTATTCTAGAAATTAAATTGTTTTATAGTTTCAATTTTTAATTTTTAATAAATTTATAAATTATATATATTTATAGCAAGTTTCAGCTAAAACTAATGTTAAACACAAACCAATAATAGTAAAATTGAAGATGAATCATAAAAATAATTCGACTAATATGAGATTGGACGAAAATCTACATGGGTAAAATTGCAAAAAAAATATGATTTTTCCAAAAAATAAAATTTTAGATCCAATCAAAATTTCATCTTCCCATGCGGAACAAAATCATCAATATCCTTTGAGAAATCAAACAATCGAAGAAAATATTTCAGCCAATAATTTAAATGAATTCGTTTTTTCTATAATATGTGAATTATATAATGTCTATATTAAATATGAAGTTAAATTTTGATGTTCTGTTTTTAATCATCATCATTAATCTATCATTATTACCATTTTTAAGACCTATTTGTATAAAAGGAATCATTATTTTTTAAATTTATATTATATTATGTAGTTTTTATCAAATATTTTAAAAACTCTGAATAATATTTCCTAAAATTCATTTATTTATATAACTTTAAAGTTTAAAAACATTTATTACGTGAATTGACCTTTTATCCTCTTAAAAAATGAAATATAAATAATTAATAAGTTGAGTCAAGGTACTAATTGTACTTCTTTAATCTGTTTTATTTATATATTTTCAGTAGTTTAATTCTTCGATTTTTCATTCAAACTTCCAATAGGGTGGGTTAAAATTTTTCCCGAAATTTTTACAAAAAAATTGGTACACATAATATGCTATATGCAATTTTGCTCCGCGATATTTAATTGCCATTTTATTAGATTTTTTTATATGGAAAACAATAATAACGAGGCAAACCGATCGACTAACAAGTCGTAAAAGCCTATAATGATTTTTAGACTAAAAGGGAGTTTTTTGAACTAAAATGCCAATAGAAATCGTTAAGCTACAGAATTCCAGTCGGAAAATTGAATTGAACCAAATAAATTAAAATGTTTTCGATCTAGCTTTTTGTTTTTATAATTTTTTTTTGTTTTTCGTATAAAGTTTTGGGTTGAAACAAAAATCAAGGAATTAACATTTCGAAAACGTAAGATTCAAAAAATAAAGAAATTCAACTTTTTAATGATGGATAAAATAAAATTTATTTTTTTAGGCCTTTTTTGATTCTCACTTGATAAGACTTTTATTAGATTGCTCCTGGAAGAGTACCTTATCAGATTTCCCGATTTAACTCATTTTTACTTCCAGAAACATCAATCATAATTGCATTTTTAGAATTAAATATTAATAATTTCTTATTTTGGTCAATCCAAATGTGATATATAAAAAAATATTTATGATAATTATCTTTTACTATTTTATTTAAACAAATATAAAATTGTTAATGACATATTTTTGCATCCTGGTTTCTTTTCATACAATAATGATATAAAAATCAAGTTTATGGAATTTTTTTATATTGATTATTGATTGAGATGGATAAATTTTTTATTTTAGAGTCTTTTAAATTAATATGAAGATTTTCGATGATAATTTATTTTTTCCCTTTTTATTGATATTCTTTCTTCTTATTATTAACTTTCATCATTCCATGGATAAAAAATTGAAAATATTCGTATAATAATTATCTTTTTAGGGTTACAAAATTAAATATATTTACATATTTTCAAGTGAGCTTCCCGAAATGTAACACATTAACTTTTTGGGAACCATTCAAATATTATAATACACAAGCAAACCATTTAATTTTGTATTTCTGATACCACAAGCTTCCGATTTCTTATATTTTTTTAATTCATTTTCGACTTTTTTAAAGAATTTTCAAAAATTTAAATGAAATCCAAAAATAAAAAGGCCAACGATAGAGCATAAAATTCTACTATATATTTGTCTCTTATTTTTTCTAATTTTTTTTAGGTTTTCAACTAATTTTCCATTTAAAGCCTTTTTCCCGGACTTTATTTATTTTATAATTATATTTTATAGTTTTGGATTAAAGAGGCTTTAAAAAAGCGAGTTTTTAAAACTTCCTATCACTCTATGTATTTGTGTTTATATTTTCAACTCTAAAGCAATTTTTTCTAATATATTTTTTAATTCTAATAAAAAAATTATTAGAAATTTTTAATAAATGCAAGGAAAATTTCTCAAAAATGAATTTTATATAGTTTGCATTTTAATAATACTACAATATCTTGTTGAATCATATGTAAGTTTGGCAAAGAAAACATAATTATGATTTATAATTTCCCATATTTATAATGAATTTTTAATTGTTTACAAATCCATTTATAATAAAACTGACTAAATTAAATATTAATGTTTGTGTTTTTAAGATTTTAGGGCACAAAAATAATAAAAATAAAAAATCTTTATTATTATTCAAACTCATTTAAGCCAGCCGATTTTGAGGGGTCGGACTATGAATTAGATGATTTTTTCAAAGGATTAACACCAGATGAAATTGAAGGGAATAATGCGAAAACATTAGCTGAAATTTGGGAGGAACAATACCAAAGTGATGAGATATTAAATAAATCACAAAACAATGAACAAAATCAGAATTATATAAATGATAAAAATGTGGACAAAATGCCAAAATCAAACTTCGAACTAATACCAAAAAAGAAAGGTAAAGCGAAAAAAGATTCTAGCAGCGAAGAATTTGATGGCACCATTGACCAATCATCATCATCAGAAGGTTGTTAATTCCAAGATTTATATTTCATTAATTGTTCCTATTTCATATTCATTTACGGCATAACTAGACTCCGGATATATTTTCTAGTATCGTCTGTTTTTCTTTATAACATCTATTAAAAATCTCTCCAAAACTTTACCAAAAGGAGGATATAAATGCTGTTTTTTTGTATTCCTTTCATATATTAGCCACTTAAAGTAATATGATCTATTGTTGAACTAATAATTTTTGTTTTAAATTAAAAAATTAATTGTTAGATTAAAATCTGTATCTAGATTCCGTGCAAGCATTATCCGATGAGTCAATGGTATCTGATTCCACAGAACCATCTGATGAAGAAACACAAAATTCTAATGGACAATCGAATTTTATAGATGTTGGCTCAACAGTGAAAAAGACTAGTACAGGTAATCCATAATAATAGTTAAGTTATTCAACATGCATAATAGTCCCCGCTTTTTTGAATACAAAAAATCAAAAAATATTTATAGGAGGTTCCCAAGGGCTTAGAATCCTTATCTAAAATCAGAATTGACGTTGATGAAGCGTAACTTTCATTTCAGGTCACAAAAATATTTTTGAAAAATTAATTATGAATCCAATGTATCATATCAGAGCTAAACTTTGCAACAAAAATTTTTTTGGCGTGACTTAAACACTTCTAAAACTCACGCTATTTTGCGTATAATTCAATTCTGAGTCAGAATTTGAATTCAAAAATAATTCCTTTTAGAATTCGACGGACGTTGTAAATTTTCTGATCAAGAGAAACAGAAAATATTATGCAAATTTTTTAGAAGAAAAGAAAGGTTAATAAACATGGTGAATTGTTCAGCTAACCAATTGGAAATGAAAATTGCAAGAAAAATTGGTGTAAATCGTGTGACAATTTATAAGTGGAAAAGGGAATTGGGTTGGAAACGTAAGATATTAAAAGATATAAAAAATTCCATTTTTGAACTTATCATTTTCAGCACTTAAAAAGAAATATTCGGAAGAACAAAAACGAAAAATTGTTGCCCAATTCATTGAAATGAGAAATAATAGCGATCAAACACGATTAATCAAAGAAATTGACGACGATATTGCAGAAAAATTGAATGTCAATCGTGATACAATTAATACTTGGATGGCAAGGATGTGTAAGATTTTTTAAATCAAAATATAGATCATAGGCCTGTAGAAGGCAATTAATTCAGGGATCGGATATGTTCTGATTTGTCAGCTTTCACAAATGTTGAAAATTCACAAATGTACGATTTACTAATTTCTTCTCCCAAATTGTTGAAATTGATAATTGATGGTGAGAAATACGATATTTGAAACACTATTACATGAATAAATTGATTTACAATCGATTTAAAAGCTTTTTGCAAAATGTTCTGATTTTGACCATGAAATCTGATTTTTTGAGCTAAATGTTCTGATTTTGAAAATTTTGAGATCCGATCCCTGAATTAATTATAAAATTCACTAAATATAAAATAAAAATATGTAATGAAAATGTCAGCACATGGATTATAAAAAAATTTGACCTATAAATTTATTTTGCTTAAGGGATTTTAGCTGGTAGTTTTTGAAAAAGTTGCAAAATTATTATGATCCATGGTTTTATTTTAGGAATTTTAATATATTATATATGTAAAAAATATTAAAATTATTGTTTTTTAAATGAAAATCCAAGAGAATTTATTAATATTTGATAAGTTTTCAGAAAGTTCGAAAATATTTAAAGGAAACATTAGGAAAAATCAATTGCTGTAAAAAATAATTTCTAACTTTTTTATCATAAAAATATTAAGCAATTCCATCAACTCTACATAATGAAAGAATAAATTTAAAAATAAAAGAATATGAAAAAATGAAAAATGAAGATCCAGATATTCCGGATTATGTAATTGCTGCAAAATTAAAAGTTAAACAAAATTGCATAGTTAAATGGAAACGAAAACAACCAGATAAATTAAAAAGTATGATTTGAAAAATAAAATATTAATTAATATTATTATTACAATATCTATACTATTTTTTAATAAATTTTATCAGCGTAATTGTAAAATCGAACGACAAAATATATTAAACAAATCAACAAATCTGAATTCTTGATCAAATTATTTTATTTTTATTTTTTAACTTAAAAATAAATAGTTTTCATTTTTTCATAATTCCGACGACAAACCTTTGATGATGAAGCAAAACAAAATATTATGGATGAATATTACCAAATTAAAGAAAGTAATCCAGAAATACGGGACATCGATATTGTTAAGCAATTAAACATTGGAATAAGAACATTAACAAGATTCAAAAAAGAAATAAGAAAAAAGCGTAAATTTGAATTGAATATAATTAATAAATTTATAATAAATAAAAAAAATTATTGTCACAAAATCGCCATTAGAAAAATTGAATAATAAAAGAATTTTGATGATTTTTCGACATAGTTTTTTGTTTAAAGTCACATTTTTTATAATATAAATATCTAAAAATGAAATTATTTTATGTTTTATATTATAAAAAATTTCCCATAATAAATAAATTATTTTTACCTACAATTTTTTATATTTAATAAAAAACTTTATAATTTTTTTATTTCTGGCGAATAATTTATAAAGTAAGTGTTCAGCTAAAACAAATGACGGCCGTAAACCAATAATAGTAAAACTGAAGATGAATAATAAATCTAAATCGATGATTTCGACGTCAAATCCAAGGTCAACAAAGGAAAATTGCTAAATAAATATAATAAAAAATAATAAAAATTTTAATGATTTTAATCAATTTATTTTTAAATGGAATATTTAAATAATCAATTAAAATTCATATTATAAAATTAAATTAATTATCTATTTTTATAAAATAAGTATTTAAAAATTTTGTATAAAATTAATTAGCTTTTTAGTTCCGATCAAAATGCATCAACATCTTCCTCATCATGTTCAGTTGTAGAACAAAATCATAATTATTCTTTGAGAAGCAGAAGAAACCGAAAATTTTCCAAATAAAAATTTGATTTATTCGCTTTATAGCCCAAATAAATGCATTATGAAATGATAAACAATTAATTTATAGAATGTTCTAAAAAATTCCATTTTATTTTGAATAATATGTGTATATCGTTTTACCATTTTTAAAGACTAGAAAAATAATTCACAAAAAGGAGCTCTATTAATGATTGCAATGACCGGACCAACTAATAAAGCGATTCGGACGGCGATTTTGTATCATGACCCCTTCCCCACCATTCTCCAATCACTTTTCGACCACTCATAATCATCTCCCTTTGTCGGCCCTTTTGTGTGTATTCCTTTTACCATTCAAATTCCTTCTGATCGTCCTCATCTTTATCGGCACATACCCACCTTATCCATTCCCCACCGATCACTGATAACCACTTTTGATCACTATTTAAGCTGGATTTTTGGTATGCCTTCATCCTTTTTCCTCTGCACACATAAAAACACTTTCCAACTTTTCCGTCTCAAAGTCCTCCAACTTCGGCGTTCTCCAACTCGTTGGTCTTCATCCCTTCTCCCCCAAATCCGACTTCCTCCTTTCCCTCCTTCCTCCGACCCAACCCCAACACTCCATCCGGGACCCCGAGCACTTCACTGGTGCCACGACCCGCCGTTGAACAACAGGACAAGCAGCGGGATCGGCCATCCTAG
>LDKF01003819.1:3554-16772 GCA_001026735.1 Rotylenchulus reniformis | reverse complement strand
ATAAAACTTTCTGCAATCAAATTTTTAATAAGTCATTTGAGAAATTATTTAAGATCTTATGGGCAGACTAAAACTGATTTTTATAATGATCATTTCGGCATTAAAAAGTTTAATTATTATTATCATCTTGTGTAAAATGATAAGAACATTAGCATTGAATTAATCATATATATTGATATTATGTCATAAAATGTAAAATCCTGCTCGGTGATCAATTTATATTCAATTTGAGGCTGTCCATGCCTGGACTTGATTGGCTCCAATATGAAATTCGATAAATGGACATAAATGCACAATTTGTCCGAAAGTGCGTAAAAACGCGTCTCTGTGGTCATTGCTTGGGGAAAAAAATAAATCGATTAAAATAAAATATTCATATGATACTTTATTTGTATTTGTAGAAATTTCATTAATATATTTGCATTTATCCAATTTAACTATGTATTATATCCTGATTTATATACTATAAATTTATTTTATTTTTTATTAACAAAAAGTAATATGAGTTAAAAAAGACTAAATAAACCATTAAAAAAATTGAAAACTGGCCCAAAAATATGATTTACAATTGCATTAATAAGTGGTCAAACTTATACAATGGCTGTTATACCTGAATTTGTAGAATACTGGAGCATAGAAAATGATGATAAATTGTAGGAATCCGATGCATTGTGAATAGAAGGGCTCCCAATGATAATGAAATGAGCAGATATCGAAGAGCATTGTTGATCAGCCAGCAAATGAATTCAATCAAAAATGCCAAAGAAATGGAGAGGAGAATGCGCCGAGTTTGTTGGTTGGTTTCTGTAAAAATTGATTTATTTATTTTTTAATTTCAAGATTTTCATCGTTGTCAATTCATCGAGTAACATTTCATAAACATAAACAATTCAATCTTTGAAATTATTCCTTTATTAGTCATTTTCTATGTATCCGTTATATTTTTCCTTATCCATTACGATAATTTTGGAGATATAGCGCATGAAAAATCTAAATGAAACAACATCTTGTTATTCAAATATCTTGTATTAAAAAATCATGTTTTATAATAAATTTAAATTCTTTTATTCATTTAATTTCCCAATTTTCATCCTATCCTACCGTATTCCCTCTAATATAAGACCGTCCTTTATAGTGTCTTTCAGTCCGAGAGGCAGTTTGAAAAAAAATATCATGGTATTATTTTATATTAGATGGAATACGATATTTGCATTTTTAAATGCTTCAAATTACCTTTGTATTTTTTCTTTACTGTAATCCACAGGATGATATAGCAGAACATTGAAAGGATATTTATGACCATGGAATGTATCAACTGAACTTGGCTGATCAGCTCCATTGCAAAACACATCACTTGTCTAAAATGCAAGAATATAAAATTAATAATAATAATAATTTAATTAAACTCTATTTTTAAATGTATAAAAATTTTAAGAATAATTAATAATAGATTAATAAATCGAATAATTCAGAAAGAACATTTATGTTAGATAATTAAGTTTTTATGCAAAGAAATAGAATATTATAAATATATTATTAATCATAACATACTTGTTATAGTTTTCCATAGCATATGTATAGCTTGTGTACAAATTATAGTACACATATGCACTATAAACGGAAATTGTCAATGCCAAATATTTTGCTGGGTCTTTAGCCATGTACCTGAACCTTATGATATGAAATAATTGTATTAAATATTTTATAAGTTGGAAAAGAGCCGAGATCTAATTTTTTATACTGATAAGAATACCAACACATTAACAAGGAAGCTTGCTCTTATTATTAATAATCATAAATCATTTTTTTCTTTCCTTGTTAGAAATTCCGATCGGGGCCCGTTTCATAAGAGCGTGGTAGTGGTTAAATAACCATAACCACGTGGTATAACTCGTTTCATAAGAGGTGGTGGTTCGTAACCACCAAGTTCGTGGTTAAATGACCATGAACTCCGTGGTTATTTAACCAGCAACTATGACCGGTTTCATAAGAACGACTACCATGGTTATTTAACCACGAGTTCATGGTTAAATGTCTACGACGGGTAGGGGCGTGGTAGACAAAGTTACCATGATCTTTTGACGTTTATAAAAATGTCTTAATGATGTTCTAAAATTAAAACAAAAATATTTTTAGATAGAAAAAAGTGTGCTCTTTCCAACCATATAAATTTTATGTGAAAATTCCATCAATAAATATGCCAAATTAATGTTACAAAAAAGGTACCCAAAATCGCATAAAATACAGCGAAAAATCACAAAAACGGGCGATTTATTCATCCATTCACATCAAGACAAGTTTTTTAGCCTATTATATTCATTTTGTCAGACATTCTCAACCATTTTTTAAAATTTATCAAAAAAAATTCAGCAATAAAATTATTCAAAAAATCTTGAAAATTATTTTAAAAAATCTTTATAAATTTAGAATATTATTTCCAATGTCTTAAATATTTTTAAAATATTTTTTTGAATTTTATTTTTGTGGATTTATAACATTAATTTAGTCTTCTGCTGCTGGTTAAACTACCATTTCATAAGAGGATGGTTGCTGGTTATTTAACCGACAGTTCGTGGTTATTGGCGATTTTCTCTTATGAAGCCAGTTATCCATGGTTGATGGTTGTTTAACCATGGTAGAATAACCGGGTTAAATAACCATGGTTAAACAACCACCGTCTTATGAAACGGGCCCGGGCTGATCAAACTACTCACCAAAACGGACAAAAAACGCCAATCAACCTATCAATTGCGGTGATCAGGAAGAAGAAAAATTGGTAGAAGCTGGCAGCAATTGGGATCAGCTGGAAATACACGCAATGACCCAGGGAAATGAAGTTTTGTCCACTCAAAACGATGAAAATGGAAGGAATCGAAGGGTTTACCATGGACAGAATGGAACAGAACGCGGTGGCTGCAATGATTAGTGTGCAGGGCTTGTGCAATTTTCTGTGAAATATAGGGAAAAAATCATCAATAAAATTTATAAAATTCATATTTAAATATGGTTATCATCTAAGCGACCATGAATATTTATTAATAAAAAAATTATTTATCTAATATGAATATTTTAATAGTGAAAGCAAGTTAGAAAAGCAATCAAATTATAATCAGAATAAGCATATTTTACCCATAAAAATTTATATGATTAGATTATAAAATAAATCAAATTCAAATAATATGATTTTTGATTTGTAAAAATAACAATATAGATATAATTTTAAAATTATAAATTAAACAAAAAATTAAGTTCATATTGAGTTACTTATTCTTTATTGTGATTAGGACCAGACTTCCATTGGTTATCAGGCCACATAATAGCAGCAGAAATTTGAGACCAATCAGAATTGCAAGGGTCCACGAGAATCCATGGTCATTGAATGTGTTATATACCTGAAAATCCACCAACTCACATTCGAACTTCGATTAAAAATATATTAAAATTTTTCCTTTAATTGATATAAGATGCATTTTTTATTATATTATCTCAATTTTGAAGAGACTAGATATGCAATGTCAATAAATATATTTGCGTATTTTTATTATTATTTAATGTAAATTATTATGATTAGCTTAAAATCTATCTTTTATGAAATAATTCAACATTAATGCATACCTCATCTGTAGAATTCATGTAAATAAAGTACAATTAATAAATAGATCTAAATTCATATAAGANATAAAATAGCAAGTAGATTAAATATATTTCACTTAAAAATATTTAATTAATAAGAAAAAATTAAATATATTTTTTTAAATCTAGATTATTGGCAGATATATACATTAAAAAAACAATCAATTCATATATGAAATATGCATTGAAATTTTATTTTTATTTCAATGGATCTTCGAAATCACCCATGTATCACCACATTTGCAGTTGAACAATGCTCGTTCCACCTGTAAAATAAATGATACTTTAGAGTTTATAAAAATTATATTTTACAAGTATGCATAAAGCACTTATAAATTAAATATTAATAATAGTAATTTTATAAGCAAAATAACTAGGGAATAAAATTCTTTCCATAGAATGTAATCCAAGCCATAAGTGTACAATAAATATGCCAATTTATTCTATACGCACCTCTTTACTGTAGGACACTGTTTTCGCCACAAAATCTCGCATTTGCTCACAGTCCCCGGTTGCATTTGTATAGAGAATGCGAATTGCATAGAATCCATCCTCGTTCCTTTAAATAAATAATTAATATTTTTTTAAGCTAATGATATTTTGTGTCCAAATTCTCACATGGGTTGCAATGTGTATTCGCCAAAGGATGAGAGCTTCACTTGAAGAAAGGTCTCCAAGATGTTGAGCTAAATATAATAATTTTTCATTTTACAATAGACATTGTCTAATTATAGTGCTCCAAATTTTCAGATTCAATTCTATTGCCTTTAAATAACCTGAAAAAATTTTTTTAACTGAGTTGTAAGATATTTTTCCATTAAAAACTGAATTTATAATTAAAGATACATCAGTATAAAATATAATGAAATAAAACTTATGTAATATCTTAGAAAAGCAATAATACTAAAAAATAGACAAATTATTTATTATTCATTATATGTAGGTACTAACCCAGATTTAAAAATTTTCTTTACTGATTCGAAAATTGGCTCAATTGCAGTTTAGCCGTACATAAAACTTTTTACCGTCCTTAAAAAATTTTAACCGTCCTTAAAAAAGATTAACCTTCCTAAATTTAAGGACGATTAAAGTTTTAAGGATGGCTAAACTGCAATTGAACCCCAAAAATTACATCAAATTTTTATAAACATTCGCTGACCTTCGACATCATAGCCTCATGTTCAGCTTGTACTGTTTGCTCATTGTACGGTTGTGTGGTGACTGCCAAAACATAGGCCGTGTTGCAGGGATTCGGAGTTGGAGTCAAAATTGTTGTCGAGGTTGGAGCTGCTATGAGTTCGTGGACTTCGTTCTGAAAAAATAATCAAAAATAAATTTTGGGGCAGATTATTTTGTTGAACTATATTGGTGAAACTATATAGAGCTGAAATGAAAAAATTTTTATATAAATTTATTATTAAGCAGAAAAATAGGGCGCTGCCCAATTAGATTTATTTCTCTGAATGTTGTTTGATATTTTATAAATTCAGTTAAAATTTTGTTTAAAAAAATTTAAATTACTACTTTCTAGTTACCGTCTCGTTGCCGAATTGGTCCTTCACTAATTCATCACCATCCTGTTTGTCCTGTTGTGTATCATTTAACCCTTTTTCGGAAGCTCTTAAAAATTTTTTTTGATTAGATTTATCAATAATAAAAATTTTATATTTTTTTATAATTAATGTTAAGTTTGTTTAAAATAAAATTTTACGATAATTTGTCTCTCCTCTGCACATTGGAGACCAACAATTGCGGACGAACAGCTGCTCGTTGGTATGGAGGTATAAATGGTGAAGGTTGAGGAGTTGGTTGGCAAGCGCGGACGAAAAACAACTGAAATTGCATAAAAATATTAAAATTTAACCAAAATAATTGATTCTAGTAATCCCTTTTTAAAAATTTGGTAAAATTTAAAATCCAAATATTAGTTTTTAAATCCCATAATTTATTAAAAAACGATTTAATATATAATTATCCTTTAAGTTAGAAATTAAAATTTTATCCGAAGTAAATCGTGATATAAAGAACAATTATATGCATTTAAAAGGAATTATTTATATTTTTTAAATGAATTCAATAGAATTAAAAAGCGGGCCAGAAAATGAATGAATACTTCATTTGTTGAAGAACTTATAATTTTTCAGCTTTTATTGCAATTAAATTTTATTTTTATTTTTTTGTAAAATATGGTTGAATGAGTACTTCTAAAAATATTTAATTATTTTGTTTTTTTGTAACGGAATAATTTCTTACATTTTTTTGAATAATTGTCAAAGCAAAGATGAATGAATAATTAGGCATTTGAGCACAAAATATTGAAAAAATTCAAAAATATATTTTTTACTAATAAAATGATAGTCATCCCAACAAAATTAGGCCATTTATACATTAAATCATCCTACAGAATTATTATTGGCCCAGACATCGCGTTTGGATGGCCAAAAATAGTTTTCCTTTCGAAAGATGAAAATTTTCGCCGCCCATCGCCGACTGGATGATGAATAATGTCCGTTGACCAAAATGGTCACACATTTTGCATCATTTTTTCTGTAAGGCAATGTTTGAGGAGCAGATTTTGAGGCTAAAAAATAATTTTCGACGAATAAGGCGGGAAGATATGCTGGAATTTTTATGCTGGAAATATTTAGAAAAATTTCAAATTTATTATGTTCATTTTTTAATGAAATTAAAATTAGCACTTTAATGATTAATAAAAAAAAGCTGTCATATCAAGTTTATTTTGATTAAAATGAACAATTTTGGTTTCTATTTATTATTATTACGATAATTAATTTGATGTGAATGTTTTGCAATTTCATCGTTCAAATAAATGGATCATCATCAAAATGGGGGACCCGCTTCGTAATGCAAGATAATGCTTTTTGCTTTGTCAGCTTGGAACTTCCAACATATCTGGGTGTTTTCTTGGTATTGTTGGTTGTGGTTGTTTCACATCATTCCGCATGACGTCTCCGTTGACAGGCTATAATTTTTTTGATATTTTATTTTATTGCTTATGTAGACTCATTTATCATCCTAACTAATATTATCCTAATTATTTTTTATATTGATTATATCATAATTCTGCCAATGGCATAATTATTGGATTATTCTTGATCCTTTAATTCTTTATCTTGCATCCCAACCTGGCCGTTGTCGCCTTGCGACTGTTGCGACTTTAATAAATTGTCGCTCTGCGACCGTTGAATATCGCCATTCTGCTGCGAGTTGTCACTCGACGACCGTTCCGCCGATTGAAAATGTTCTTCCAGGGATAGTTGTTTGTCGCACAATGAATGCGGGAAATTTCCGTTTCGTTCCACATTTTCGTCGAATGATTTGTGTGCATCAGAATTCAACTCCAAATTGTCGCCCGACAATCCTTCTTTCTCGAATGATTCGCAGCCTCGTTGGGCTCGCAGTTCGCCGTAGCTGACGTTGTAGTAGTCCTTCTGTGCGTCCAGCTTCAGATATGCGTACTCATCGCTGACGTTCTCCAATTGCAACGCAAGTTGTTGGCGTATGTGCGCAAAGTCGGGACGCAATCGTGAATCGCCCGCCCAACAGGAACACATCACGCGATAGCTGTGGAAAAAGGATAACTTGAAAGGATAACAACAGCTATCGCGTGAAAAAAGTTCATTAAAATCAAAAATTTTGAATCAATGCTTTTTAACAACTTGTATTCTTCATATACCTATATATAAAAATATATTTTTTAATTAAAACAAAATTTTTTAGTTGTTTTTCTCACAAATCATCAGGGCAATTGTCTGGTTGTGCCATTCGTCTGCCAGACTCCAAGAATGGCAACATATCATCAGGTTGGATTCCCGGATAGGGTGTGCCTCCGAGTGTAATGATCTCGAACATCAGAACCCCGAATGACCATCTTAAAATGGTTAAAAATTAAAAATATTATTTATAATTATCCTTATCATAATAAATAGCTAATAGTTGAGAAAAAGAATTGATAATAGGATAATAATAGAAAACCAATGAATAATTTATTTTAAAAGAAGAACAATTTTAAAAAGACTAACCTGAACAAGTTTGTTTTTTAAGGGTTAAAAAAAATTGAATTGAAGAATCGAGTATGGTTAAATCAGAAAAATTTATATTATAGGAAAAATTACCCAAAATTTATAAGGGATTGAAAATACTTACACATCTGAACTGGTGGTGAACTCGTAGTGTCGAATGGCCTCAGGAGACATCCTACATAAAAAAAATTTGAAAACAATTTTAATAAAATTTATTAAAGGTTAAAGGATAAAAATAATTTTTAATTTTTTGAGTTTTATTTTGGAAAAGTCTATCGGTGGTATTTTTATTTTTCCCATAATTTTTACCATTTAATTGGCAACCTTCCGCCTCGACCCTTATAGTTGGCACTGTCGGCGTAGATAAATCGACAGAGTCCAAAGTCGCCGATTTTTGCATGGGTTTTGTCTTGGACGAGGATATTTCGAGCCGCCACATCTCGATGGACGAAGCCTTTTTGGCTTAGATATTCCTGTAAAATAAATTTTTACAATCTTTTTTACAAGCAATGCGATAATTTTGTAAATTATTTTAACAAAAAATACTCCATATTAAATTAGATTCATAATCATTAAATTTTCTCTTTTTAAATATTTTCCATATTTTTCACCAATCCATAGCTGATCTGGACCGCGAACATCAACAACTGCTTGATCGTCATGATCATCGACGCTTCAAATTCGGCTTCACAATTCGGTTCCGAATATTTGATGCCCGCCTCGTCCAGCTCCAACATGTACTTGCAACGACTTCGCAAAAATTGCAATAAATCTCTGAAAATATGTAAATTAAAATAATTTGATATGAAAATTTTAGGGATTAGAGAAATAATAATTTTTAGATACCCATCACTACAGTACTCCACCACCAGACAGTAGGGCTCCGACTGGGTCAAACAAGCCAACATGTTCACCAGTCGTTCATGGTAGCCCAACGACTTCATCAGTCCAATTTCGCGCAGGAAATCACTTTTTGACAGTTCATCGGCATATTCTGAAGGGCATAAAATGGTAATTTCATCTATTATATTCATTAATCCCGGATATATTTTTGGAAATTTTTTTTTATTATAATCTAATAAATATCTTTGGCTTTTTAAAGTTGGATTTTCCAAACCAATAGAACCGCAGCAAAAATATTCTTTTAGGAAAACTTAGGAAATATCAAAATTATAATTCTAAATGGTGAAAAATAATTTATATATTTAGAATAACCGAACAAAATTTCCAGAAGGATAAATCTTTTTAACAATTTCCCAGAAACATAAAAAAATTTTNGCAGTAAAAATAAATTTTTAAAGCTTACCCGGCAACATTTTCACCGCCACATATGGATTCTCGGCACGCATTAATCCTAAAAATTGCAAAAATATAAATTATTATTAAATTATACTTTTACCAATTGATAGAGAATTGGACAATTGGCCACCATTCTTTTGCAACCCAACAAGTTTACCAAGGTATACAGATCCAAAAGCACCGGAACCAAGGCGTTTTTCCTCGTAAGTGATCAGATTGCGTCGTTCCAACTCCCAGGGATCTTCTCGACTGAATTTTTGGCAATTTTGGTGATTTCTTTTATGGATTCTTTTAAACAAAAAGTCAAAATTGAAAAAGAATTCGAATAAATCAACAATAATAGAAGTAGCTAACCAAATATAAAAATGAAAAAATTCTGGCATAAACAATTTCCTTATAGTTCATATTAACAAAATTGCTTAAATTCCTTTTTTGCCAATATAAACTTGATTTTTAAAATGTTTATAATCTTTAATGATTCGATATCTCAATTTTAATATTAGCTTAAATATTTTCCAATCATTTTTTACGTTCTTGCGGGAAAATCGGTGTAGCGTTGTCCCCTCTGACGCTGCATTGACTCCTCCAGACGCAATTTCTTTTTGCGTAATTTGTCCTGCTGACGTCGAAAAACGATGAAAATGCCCGCACATGCAATGACTAAAAGGGCCAGCAAAACACCAACACCACCGAACACCCAGCGGAGCATTTTTTTGGTCTGAAAATTTGTTGGATATTGTTAAATTTCCTCCGATCAATTATTTGGAATAAAAAATTATTTTCTTAATACTTTATAAGGAATTGAGAAGGATAAAATAGATTTATGTTTAAATCATTTTGCGAAATTCCATAGAAATTCTTCCCCAATTTATTAGTTTATCCAGTTTGTTTTGACTTTTGATACCCATATATTTTGAATTTAGAGGTTCAAATCACTTTTAGTCAAAAATTATTTATTCTATTTTTAACAATCGAGATTCCTAAATTATCTTTAAGTTTGATCTTGGTGTGGATAAGTCTTTTATTAAATCCATTTCAAGACCTTATTAGCTGATTACCATGGTTCTGATTACAATGATGTCTAAATCAGAAATTTTTCATTACCTTATAATCTTGTTGTGCTCTCTTCCGTTGCTCCTCCCGCTCTTCATCCGGCACAAAAATGCCAAATGCTTTCGGTTTCATATATTTTTCTGTAACATTCACACTCGGGAAGCTCAAATTGTGCGGATCCAAGACGGCACAAAGCAACACCAAAAAAATGATTAAAATTTATTATTTTATTGAAATAATTATTTTTAACTTTAAATATGAGCTTCATACATTTGCCTGGAAAATCCTAAAAAATTCGTAAGAATAAAAAAATAAAAAAAATTTCCATATTAATTCTATAGTAAAATACTCGTTATAAATGCTTAGAAAATATATATAATTAGATAATTCTAAAATAAAATATTCATGATAACCAAACCATGTAACTGCATTATATGATTAAAATTTTCATTAAAAGATACATTCACTATATTTTTAGTTGGAACTTGCAAAAAAGATTCAAAAATACCCCATATGTTTTGTTCCGTGACAAGCCGTCCAATAAAATGGAATTTTCTGCAGCAATTCGCTAAAAATTAAATTTCTTTTAATATTTTATTTTTGCGAATATAAAGCTGCACCTTGCAACTATGGTCGGCCTCCAATTCCGCACAATTTGTTTCTTCTCCAAGCACATCGGTCATATTTACACCGAGTAACAATTTCTGGAATATGAATTCAGAAATAAATATATTTTCCTCATAAATTAAAATTCAAAAAATGATACTGCAAAAGGGAAATTTTTTTCATTTTTATCGATAAATAGTTCAAAAGCAATTCAAAGCAGTTCAAAAATTTTTCATTTCTATCAGTCTGATTATTAATTAAATTTGTATTTTTACCTTTTATTGGCATTTTCAAAAATTTATTATTTTAATTCCCACCTCATCCTCATTTTGATAATTCTGCGCATTTCCGAAGAGTGCAACATAATACATTGGCTTCATTTGCTCAATTCTTCGGAAGGCTTTGAAGCTGATATTCACTGCGATTTTTTCATTTTCACCTTCCGAATCCCTGGTTGTGCTATTATATGTCTGAATTTTATGAAATTTATTATAATTTTTGTAACTGTATAGTAGAAATAATCAATTGATTTTACAATAAAATTATTAAAAAATTCCTTTAGTGATGTTTATATATTAGTATTTGGAATAAAATTAAGTGGAGGAATCATGCTTTAATAACATTTTTATTTCTTCAATAATTTTATGGAAGCTGTTTTTTATTTTTAATAATTAATTACTTAAAAAGGTTTAAAATTATTTATAATTTGCAATAGAAATATCAAAATTACTTTAGTTTCCGTCACTTTGTATTCAAATTTGTCAAATTGGCCACACATTGGTGCTTGATTTGCGGATTTAGTCTTGTCAGAGCGAATACAATTCGATCCGGAAACTGTGTCGCAATCTGAAAATTAATTTCTAGTTAATTTTGCCATAGCTATATTAGTATTTTTAATTTTAAATAAAAAATCATTTTTATTTAATTTATTCATATTTTTTCGAAAAATTACTCAATTCCAGGGTTTGGAAATCTTTTTCGCCCGCCACAATGCGATAAGTGGCACCACAATGATTTGAGCGCACTTCGTCCACCGCATACACAAATCGACATCTTCGATACATCAAATCAGCACCTTAATTTTTTGATTTTTTGAATAAAATTTTTAAACGCGATTTTTAATATTCGAATTTTTGACGAAAAATTAATTATTTTTTGGCGAAAAATTTTTGATTACTTCTTTCTCTGATTTATTCTATTCATCTCTGATTTTCTTTAGTATAAATGGAATTTTGATCAACATTTCTCATTTTAAAGTTATAACTCTACATTCTTGTATTTGTATTTCTGAGTTTTTTTGGTCTTGAAAAATTTGATACAAAATTTAATAAACAAAATTGCTTCTCACCAATAAATGTTTGGACTGTGACTTCGCTGGTGCCTCGATGCTAAATCGAAAATATCATGTAAAAATCAAATATTTTAATCACAAAATCTGGCGCCGGAAAGGCTTGGCCAAGGTCCTGGACGGCACAACCCAACAAATGGAACACCGGGGCCACTTCAAGGTCCTCAATCCCGAGTGGCCAAACTGAATTTGAGAAGATTATTCACATAAAAATGGTTATTTATATATAGTTCCTAATTCAAAAAATCCATTTTCCAATTCTTAAATTTGTGCCATCAAAATGCCAAATTTTCGGGAAAAAAGTTTTTGATAGAGAGTAAGGGATAAAGAAAATGGAATTTCAAGTATAATAAAAACATTTAGAGCAAATAATTTTCTAGAAAATAAAATAAACTAACCTCCTTTCATAGTGAATTTGAGTTCAATGTTAATTGTTGCATTTGAAGTGTAATCGTCTGAGTCAAATGGAGTGCTCTAGAAAAACAGCCATCTATAGATCATTTTATAAAATCCAACGATGATTTACGATAATTTATTTAAAATCAAAGTTAAAATTTAAAATTATGAATTTAGATCTAATGAAATTTTTTCAATTTTTTTCAAATTTTTTCGAGAACTCCATGTGTGAAAATTTTTGGAAAAACCTAATGCAATTATTCCTATGAATCAAATAATTTTATTCAATTTCCACTTTTATTTATGTCATGATTTCGCATATTTTTAAGTTATTTTTATTTGAATAATTCCATTTTATTGAATTTTCATTTCCTTTCTCTGATCTGTTTTTTATTACATTTAATTCTTGTTTCTATCTTGGTCGGTTCTGATTTTTCTCCTTACATTGAATTTGGCCCCGGCCAACTCCATTCTGGCCCCAATTGCGGGCCCTTTGTTGTCCAGCTGAACCGGCTTGGACCATTTGCTCAGCCCCCGTTGGGCATCCACCTGTGCCACTTGGACCGAGATCGGCCCGCAAATGCTGTCTGCGGAGGAAGGGATCATGCCGGAGAAGGAGTGATCGGAGGTGAACTGAAAAAGCGCAAAAATCGGGAAAAATTTGAAGAAAAATTGGCCGATTTAAAATCCATAAAATCATAATTCTTATAAGAAAATATGATATTGTTGGTGTTTTAAAAAGGGAAAAACTATAATAAAATTTAATTATAGAAGTTTTTGAGGAATTGATAAAATAGTAAAAATTGTCTAAAATGGCTGAAAAGTAAGATTTTTGCTGCA
>LDKF01003818.1:0-18732 GCA_001026735.1 Rotylenchulus reniformis | reverse complement strand
CCGCAAGGATGGACGATGAAATACCTAGATGTGCGCTCGCTTTACCCCTACATCAATGCATCAACACAGTATCCGCAAGGCCACCCTTCCCGCGTCAATATCATACAGGGTGCAGATACAATAGTGGACTGGCGCCGGCCCGAACAGATTCCAGTGCGCGGCATTCTAAAAGTATTCGTGGTCCCTCCGCCACGATTAGCAGTGCCAGTTTTGCCAGTAAAATTTGACGCTCGTTTACTGTTCCCGCTTTGCCGCAAGTGCGCGATAAGGTACCCGCGTGGAGATGTCAATCCAAACTATCGGTGCCAACACCCCGATGAAGAAAGAGGATGGGTCAGCACCGCTACATCAATCGAATTAGCCGAAGCGCTGAGGAATGGGTACAGGTGCACTCGATATTACCGATCGATTGAATGGACAGAAGAGCAATGGTCGGACGAAATATTCAAGGGGTATATTGCGGAGTTCCAGAAAATGAAAACTGAAGCATCTGGGTTCCCGGAGGAAATCAACACACCTGAGCAGGAGGAGGAATATATCAGGGAATGTGAAGAACTGTTCGGCATTCAGATTGATCGGGAAAACATGCATCACAACAAGGCCAAAAGGACAATCGCCAAATTTTGCAACAACTCCCTATGGGGTCGCTTCTCGCTCAGGAATGGACTGTCCAAAACTTTCGTATCGGATTCTCCTGCTGTCGTCCGCCAGTTCCTAAACGACCCAAAAATTGAAGTGGATTTTATAGAGCAACTAAACGAGGAATGCGTCCTAATCCGATACACACCGCTAAAAGAATGGATAGAAGAGCACAATTGTTCAAATATTGTGCTCTCTCTATGGACGACGGCGGCGGCCCGATTACATCTCCTCAAACTAATGCAAAAAGTGGCGTCCACTCCCAATTGTATACTCCTCTACACGGACACGGATAGTCTAATTTTCGCCTATAAAAACAGTCAAGGATGCCCACACAGCACCGGCCCACACCTCGGCGATCTATCCGACGAGTATCCCGGACATACTTTGAAGGAATTCGTCTCCGGAGGATGCAAACAATATGCCCTCCGGATGATCGACAACACCAGTGGGGAGGAGAAGCATGTACTGAAGGTACGCGGAATCACCCTGAGTGCAGACGCTTGCCGGCGACTGCACTTTGACACCTTCAAGGAAAGTGTACTCCAATATGGACGTGGGGAGCAAGCAGATGATGCGACAGAAAGTGAAATTATAATTGATTACCCAAATTTTATAAGACCTAGTCTCCGTGATGGATCTATCCATTCTGTAAAAATGTGTAAACGATATTCCCCCATTGTAACCAAAGGTATTGTTGGCCCCAATTTTCAAATTATTGATTTTGGAACCAAATAATTATGGTTTTATATATTATTTTCATGTTACGAATTTTTTGTTAGTTTTGTAACCGAATACTGATAAAATATAAATATTTAATCAATATTTATGATCATTGATATTATTCCTCTGGTCAATGTTTGTAAATATTGATTATTTCTATATTTAATCAATATTTGGACATATATTATTGTATTTTTTATTCATTTTAAATTTCAACGGTATATGATAAAATTTTTTACAAAAGTGTTCATTTTGGGTAGAAAATGAGTCAAATTAATGAATAGAAAAAGAAATTTTGTGAAAATGATAGTAATAAATTGGAAATTTACAAAAAAAAATATGAGTATTACGGTAGCCAAGGTAATTGGTCTAGAGTCAAAATGGTGCATTCTCCACTTCCGTATAATCGGACGATTTTTTGGTTACATTTTTCTAAAGATACAACTATATCGGTCTTTCTAGGAATCTGTACTATGGACTTCTTTCTGTCGCCGTCAATTCGCCAACGAATATGAGTGGTACTTACACAACAGTTTCTCATCAACTAAACTGGAAAAATTGAACAAAAACAATTTTTTGAAAAGATCGCAGAGATTAGTGTCGGTTTGAATGACATTTTTTATGCAAAAAATTTTTTTTAAATAATTCATTATTCATATCTTGATAATATTCCTTTGGTGAATTTCCAAAATTTAGAATAAAAATAAGTATAGAAAAAAAGTAAAAAATTGTTGCAAATTCGTTGGATCAAAAAAATAATATAAAATTTATGTAAAAAAATATAATATTTAATTATAAGTTATTTTTGATAATGTATCGTTTTTAAGTAAAAATTTTTCAAAAAATTTTTCTCAAAATTCAATTTTTAAAAATTATTGTTCAAATTTTTTCTCAAAAATTTTTTTAAAGAATTAAAATTTTTAGAACAATTTGACGGCTTTTTATAACCAATTTGAAAATTTTATGTCGGTATTTTCACTAATTTTTGCCGGTATTTTGCAAGTTTTGGCCGATATTTTATATGTATATTTTACGATTTTATCTCGCTATTTTTTTGATACCCTAATAATTAATAATAATCAATTTCGATTATTGTTCATTTGAATAAAATAGTGACTATATAACCTTTGAACAATTTATTTACTCTTGAAAAATCAATTAAGAAGAAATAATATTATAATTAATAAAATTCTAGTAATTTTATTCGTCAAACAAAAATTAAATTATTATTTTATAATTAGGACTAAAAAGTTATATGGACTAAAAATAGTGAAATATGGACAAAAAACATTTACAAAAATTACTTAAATTTTAAATCAAATATATTGAAATAATCGGAAATTACAGTTTGAAAAATATGAATTATTCAAAAAAATTAGATATATTTGGGAAAAAATATTGAATAAATCAATATTTATTAAAATTTTATGTAGATATTTTGCAAGTTCGAAGTTTTTTTTTAGGAAAATCCCTTTTTTATATTTTCGAACTTTAGAAAAACTAAAATATCGCAAGAAGGTACTTTACTTTTAGGTATAATTTCATCCTAGCAAACTACAAAAAAGTTTTTTCGTCAGATTATGGAGTTTTTAATGTTTAGCAACGAATTTTGTTATAAATAATTATTAAATTTTATTATAAAATTAATTTTTGGGAAATAGTTGGATTTAAGGTTTTTGGAAAATAGATTGACTAGTTTAAAGATTTTTCTATGCAACAGACGGGCGCTTCTTAAAAATCGGCCATGTAAAAAAATATAAATGAATATTTTTTGGATTGTTTAAAATTCAATTTTATTTTTAAATTGGGAATTAATTTGAAATTCAGCTGAAAAAAAAACCTAAGCACCTGCAATAAACAAATAGTAATATTATGATTTTTGATTGATTATTAATCAATAATCAGATTCACCTGAAAAATTGATGACCATGGAAGTACGTGAAAGAGAAGGTTACACGTGAATTGAGAGTAAAAAAAAAAGCAATAAAAATATTGAAAAAGCACGTATGAGTATTTTAAATTATGAAAAGCACGTAAGCAAAATCATAAAAAATGCATAAAACGTGAATAAACTTGAAATAACACGAAAATGAAAGACGTGAAAAGGTGAAAAATAAACCACGTTAATCATAATTATAAAAATTATAAAAGGCAGGTAAAATACGTGAAGAGAAATACCACATGAAATTCCGTGTAAGATAATGCACCACGTGAAAAGTATGTGAAGAATTAAACACGTGGAATATTTGTTAAAAAATCTATTACGAATGCGCACATGAAGTCATAATGAACGTAAAATGCATGAAACCGAATAAATCAAGTGAAAATATACGTGAAATGAAGCTCGTAAAAAAAATAAAGCACGTAAATTATAAGATAAGAAATCATACAACGCCGTAAAATGCGCCAAAGAGAAAGCATTACATTAAAGGCACGTGTAAAACAATAATTCACGTGAATAGCACGTGATGAGTATGTGAAATAGTGGTGCAATAATTATATTATTTCTAAAATTTCGACAAAAAAAATGTCAAAAAATTCTAAATTACCAAAAATTCGAGTTTTCCGAAAAAAGTAAAATAAATTTTAATAAATAATAATGTAAAAATATTTTTGTTGAAAAATTTTTTGTTACATATCTTAACTTTTTTAATTTAAAAGAAAATTTTCTATAAATTAAAATATATCTTCATTTTTTTCAATTCGAATTATATCTCTTTTACCACGGTGAGGGTCGATTGATGTCTGCTATAAAATTGCAAAAGAGACCATTCGAAATGGCCAAGTGTAAAAAAAGAAAAGTTACGGCCAAACCTTTGGTCTCTTTTGCAATTTATGGCACACATCCAGGGCTATCTTTTGACACCAAGTTTCATTTTTCTAGATTGAGTTTAAACCAAGTTACAACCATTTTTCCACCCTGGAGACTCAATCGTACAGACTCAATCGACCCTCACCGTGGTAAGAGAGATATAATTCGAATTGAAAAATATGAAGATATATTTTAATTTATATGAAATTTTCTTTTAAATTAAAAAAGTTAAGATATGTAGTCAAAAATTTTTCAACAAAAATATTTTAACATTATTATTTATTTTATTTTTTTTTCGGAAAACTCGAATTTTTGGTAATTTAGACTTTTTTTTTGACATTTTTTGTCGAAATTTTAGAAATAATATAATTATTGCACTATTTCACATACTCATCACGTGCTATTCACGTGAAGTATTGTTTTACACGTGCCTTTCATGTAATGCTTTCTCTTTGACGCATTTTAAGGCCTTGTATGATTTCTTATCATATAATTTACGTGCTTTATTTTTTCATTTCACGTATATTTCCACTTGATTTATTCGATTTCACGCATTTTATGTGGCGCATTATCTTACAGGAATTGCATGTGGTATTTCTCTTCACGTATTTTACGTGCCTTTTATAATTCTTATAATTATGATTAACGTGGTTTATTTTTCACCTTTTCACGTCTTTCATTTTCATGTTATTTCACGTTTATTCACGTTTTTATGCAGTTTTTCATGATTTTGCTTTACGTGCTTTTCATAATTTAAAATACTCATACGTGCTTTTTCAATATTTTATGCTTTTTTTACTCTCAAATTCACTTGTAACCTTCTCTTTCACGTACTTCCATGATCATCAATTTTTCAGGTGAATCTGATTATTGATTAATAATCAATCAAAAATCATAATATTCTATTTGTTTATTGCAGATACTTAGACCTTTTTTCAACTGAATTTCAAATTAATTCCCAATTTAAAAATTAAATTGAATTTTAAACAATCCAAAAAATATTCATTTATATTTTTTTACATGGCCGATTTTTAAGAAGTGCCCGTCTGTTGCATAGAAAAATCTTTAAACAAGTCAATCTATTTTCAAAAAACCTTAAATTCAATTATTTCCCAGAAATTAATTTTATAATAAAATTTAATAATTATTTATAACAAAATTCGTTGCTAAACATTAAAAACTCCACAATCTGACGAAAAACTTTTTTGTAGCTTTGTTAGGATGAAATTATACCTAAAAGTAAAGTGCATTCTTGCGATATTTTAGTTTTTCTAAACTTCGAAAATATAAAAAAGGGATTTTCCCAAAAACTTCGAATTTGCAAAATATTCTACATAAAATTTTAATAAATACTGATTTATTCAATAATTTTGTGCCAAATATATGTAATTTTTTTGAATAATTCCTATTTTTCAGACTGTAATTTCCGATTATTTCAATATAATCGATTGAAAATTTTAGTAATTTTTATAAAGGTTTTTTGTCCATATATCACTATTTTTAGTCCATATAACTTTTTAGTCCTAATTATAAAATAATAATTTAATTTTTGTTTGACGAATAAAATTATTAGAATTTTTTTAATTATAATATTATTTCTTCTTAATTGATTTTTCAAGAGTAAATAAATTGTTCAAAGATTATATGGTCATTATTCTATTCAAATGAACAATAATGAAATTGATTATTATTAATTATTATTAGGGTATCAAAAAATAGTGACATAAAATCACAAAATATACATATAAAATATCGGCCAAAAATTGCAAAATACCGGCAAAAATTAGTGTAAATACCGATTAAAATTTTCAAATTGTCTAAAAAAGCCGTCAAAATTGTTCAAAAAATTTTTAATTCTTTAAAAAAATTTTAAAAAAATTTTTAAAAAATTGAATTTTTGAGAAAAAATTTTTGAAAAATTTTTACTTGAAAAACGATACATTATCAAAAATAACTTATAATTAAATATTATATTTATTCACATAAATTTTATATTATTTTTTACTTTTTTTTTCTATACTTATTTTTGTTCTAAATTTTGGAAATTCAGCAAAGGAATATTATCAGGATATGAATAATGAATTATTTAAAAAAAATTTTTTGGCAAAAAATCCATTCAAACAGACACTAATCTCTGCGATCTTTTCAAAAAAATGTTTTTGTTGAATTTTTCCAATTTAGTTGATGAGAAACTGTTGTGTCAGTACCACTCATATTCGTTGGCGAATTGACGGCGACAGAAAGAAATCCATAGTACAGATTCCTAGAAAGACCAATATAGTTGTATCTTTAGAAAAATGTAACCAAAAAATCGTCCGACTGTAAGGAAGTGGAGAGTGGACCATTTTGACTCTAGACCAATTACCTTGGCTACCGTAATACTCATATTTTTGGAAATTTCCAATTTATCACTATCATTTTCACAAAATTTCTTTTTCTATTCATTAATTTGACTCATTTTCTACTCAAAAACTTTGTAACTTTATTTTATCAAATATCAATGAAATTTAAAATGAATAAAAAAAAACAATAATATATGTCCAAATATTGATTAAATATAGAAATAATCGATATTTACAAACATTGACCAAAGAATAATGCCAATGATCATAAATATTGATTAGATATTTATATTTTATCAGTATTCGGTTACAAAAAACCAGCATAAAAATATTCGATGTATCAAAATTAATATATACAAACGATAATTATTTTGTTCCAAAATCAATTATTTGAAAATTGGGGCCAACAATACCTTTGGTTACAATGGGGGAATAACCATGGGACAGGGTCGCAGCTGTCAATAAGCCCCCTCCTGCCAGCTGGTTTAAAATTTAAAAAATTTCATAAATTTCAAAAATTTAAATTTTAAAATTTAATTTAAATTTCAAAAAAATTTCAAAATTCAAATTGGAGATGTTTTTTTAAAGTCATGACTATTAATTTTAAATTATTGGTAATGTTAGGAAATCTGTAAAAACGGTTTTAAATTTCTAAAATTCAAATTGGACAGTTGTTTTTTTAACAATATTACCAATAGAAAATTGCAATTGGAACATCCCCCTTTCGTAAAGCATAAAATAGAATTGTACTATAATTTCTCATGACTCATGGAGGGGAAAAATCCACAAAACAAACATTATTGTACGATTGACCTTGACTGACTATACGATTTTGACCTTGACTGACTATACGACCTTAGCATATGATAATATGAAGTGACTAATCGTAAACATTGGGACCCGGAGGATTTGGCGCGATGATACGGAAGATGAATCATACCATAAATACTCGAGACTTGGGATAAAGGATACGGAAAACAAAAATGTGACCTTGATTGATCGGTTATTTTGACTCGAGACACGATGATACGAAATTATGAATCATGCTGTAAAGCGTATAAATAAATTGCCTTTTATAGAAAATATTGAAACAAGCGGCCGAATAATTAAAAGATTTAAAAATAATGGAAAAGCCCGATTAAATAAAAGCTTTAAAAATAATAAAAAAGCGGAATATTTAAAAAGAATTATTTATTTTAAAATAAATAATAATAACGGATAATAAATAGAGATCAATGAATGAATGATTGGGGAGAGAATTGGGAAAGGGATTTGATTATTTTATATACACCCTGATCACATGATCATTTGATATATGTGAAGTAATCGATTAACCATTTTTATACTGTACAATACTTACCATACCATTTATTTTTTTAAAGGCCTAGCAAAATTCGCGGAAATTTAAAACTTAAATTTCAAAAATTTTCTTTGGTATTCCAAAAATAACTAATAAGCAAAAAATGACTGTTTTTAAAAATCTTTTAAGGATTGTAAGGGAGAAGAGGAAATGCCTCCCGAGATAAATGCCTCCGGCGGCCTAACGTTTTGCCCAAGCTTTATTGGATCAACCCCTAGTTTTAGACGAAAATTCCCTATGGATCAATTCGAAATAATAAGGTGAAACGACCAAATAAAATTAAACAAAAATGTACAGTTTATGATCTTAACCATGGGAGATAGTAAGAGAGAGAGAGAGTCTGAGAGAGAGAGAGAAAGAGAGAGAAGGAGAGAGAGAAAGAGAGAGAAGGACAGAGAAGGAGAGAGAAATAGAGAAGGAGAGAGAGCGACAGCGAGAATGAGAGAGAGAGTGAGTGTGAGAGAGAGAGAAAGAGAGAAAAGAGAGAGAGAGTGTGAGAGAGAGAGAGAAAGAGAGAAGGAAAGAGAAAGAGAGAGAAAGAGAGAGAAGGAGAGAGAGAATCTGAGAGAGAGAATGAGAGAGAGAAAGATAGAGAGGGGGCGGGAAGGTTGATCAGAGAGAGAGAAAGTATATGTATTACGAAATAATACAAAACAATAACTCGACCCATGGGCGTGACCATGGACATATACGAATAACAAAATGATGTTAATAAGATACGACAGATTGATCACTATTTAAGCAACCTTTTCTTTCTCTAACTTACCTGAAATTCTTCCAAATTTCAAAAACGAAAAAACCCAAACCCTCAATTTTTTTCATTCAATTCTTCAAAGTTTTAAAAAACCAAAAATGTCTTCAAGCAAATTTGGCCCCTCCTCCCCAAAACGTTCCCGTTTGGATGTCAAGCAATATGTCCAGCAAATTAGTGCTAGCACGGAATTCAACAAGAAATTCAAACTGATGACCAACAAGGCAAGCTTTGTGATTGAGGATTTACCGGCGAATCCGGAAGCATTGCTCTCCGTATTGATCAATCATTGTGTAGAAGAAGCCAAGAACGGAGCAAAGGACAATGGCATCACACCGGACCGACTGGGCGCATCAATTTCTTCCCGGATCTTAAATCCAGACATCTGGATCCCAGTGCGAAAAATCACCGACAACACGGCTGACGCAATTCTCAATCGCTTTTTAGAGGTGATGCAATCAAAAACGGAGGAGGGCTCAATTTGGGGCGAGCCTTTCACCATCACCGTCCTGGTCATCAACCATGATGCATTACCACGACAACACGAAATTCGAGGAAGCGGCAAGCGGACACCGAAAGGCGTGATTCATCAAGTGAAGCGGCAAAATTTATTGGAAGTGCGCAACCAGGACGCCTATTGTCTTTTCTACGCCCTCGTAATCAGCCGGATTTACCACACCAAATCGATGGACAAACGGAATTTTAGCCGGTACTTGAATCATCGCCTTGACAAACAGGGACGGGATGCTCATCAGCTTATGGAACAGGTGGGGATTCCTTTTGGTGCACCTAATTATAATGCCGCTCAATACGCACCACCCGTTATCGATTACTGGAACACCCATTATGCACCGGACGGTCATCGCTTCAAACTCTTCATATTCGGCGAACTCGGGCACTACAAACCCGAGTTTACATATGGCCCAGACAACTTTAACATCGCAATTCCGCTCTACCATCATAAACAACACTTTGACGGCATCCGCTGTGGAGTGGGCCATGCACTTTTCGGCCGCGACAATTATTGCTTCGCTTGCGAATGCCCCTTCGACAACAATATCTGTCACACAGCACAATGTTCGGCGCATTGTTACCAATGTGGACGCATCGGAGTTGGGCGGCCATGTAAATCAGAAAGTGGTTTCCGAGTTAATTGCGCACAGTGCAAGAAATGTTTCAATAATGCCGACTGTTATGCTCACCATCTGAACAGCAATTATTGTGGGCACTCTAAGCAATGTCAAAAATGTGGTGTCATATATTCTTTACGGGACAACACTCGTGGGGGACGCGCTGGACACGTCTGCGAGGAAAGGTTTTGCCGAACTTGTCGTACATATCATGATCCGAAACGCGGATGCTATATTCAACCATTGAAAGCCCGTAAGTCCAAGCCATACAGAGTGATTGCCTTTGATTGTGAGACTATGCAAAACAGAATAGTGGCGCCGGATCGGAAAATTCATGAAGTCAACTTCATTTCGGCAATGGTGGTATGCACTGAGTGCATGAAAAGCGACAAATGGCGGCACTCCCTCATTGATCCCAACAACAATGGTCGTCCAATCATCCGTTATGATCCGGCTTGTCGCATTTGTGGTGACTGGCGCAGAGTAACTTTTTCCCATCGGGATTTTACCACCACCCGAGTGGATTACAAACAAGTGACGGACAACCCGCTTAGCTCCTTTGTTGAATGGCTGCTGACCAAATTCGACCGCCGCTATCCATCTGTTGTTTTCTCCCATTATGGCGGCCGATTTGACAATGTGTTGGTCTACAGAGAACTATTCCAAAGGCACATCTGTCCGGAAATGATCACAAAAGGTAACAAATTGTACGAGATGAGGATCCCCAAAGGCGAGAAAAATCCGGAAACCATCTTTCGGGACAGCTGGAATTTGATGCAGGTGCAATTGGACGCGCTCGTCGGTGCTTTTGGGCTACAAACGCAGGGGAAGGAGTTTTTCCCACATTTGGCCAATGTGGAAGAGAACTACGGGAGAGTGATGGATGGATTACCACCAAAGGAGGATTACATGTACGGCGGGATGACACCAGAGAAGCAGAGGAAATTTGACCGGTGGTATGCATCTCATCGAGACGAGCCATTCAATTTGTGCGAACAACTGGCGGCCTACTGCACTAACGACACACAAATATTGATTGAAGCACTAATGGCATTTCGGGCGGAATTTCTCAAGATCACAGCTCCAAAGAGGGACGATGTAGACAAGGAGCTGGGGCTATACGAGCAAATGGAAGATGAAGAAGATGACGACAGTACTGGAGGGATCGATATCACATGGGAGCCGCTGACCATTGCCAGTGCTTCGATGAAGCACTTCCGTCTCAACCACCTAGAGTCGGAACAATTGGCCCTGGTCCCAGAGAAAGGATACGACAGAACAGATAATCAAAGCACCGGGGCGTTAAAGTTTTTGCAATGGTATGAGGAAATAAACGGTTTGCATCTGCAGAATGCTAATTCGCCCAGAGGAGAACACCGGATTGGCCGCTTTACAGTAGATGGGTACGATTCTGGCTCGGACACCGTCATCGAATACCACGGCTGCCACTGGCACTGTCACGAAAACTGTCCCAATCAGCGCTTGAACCCAGAAAAGATCATGCCCAATGGTAAGAGTGTGCGAAAAATCCGGGAAGATGACGAAGATCGGCTGGCATTTATCCGGACAAAAGTGACTACTTTGAAAGTTTATTGGGAATGTGAAGTTGAAGCCATGCTGAAGCGGGATCCGGAAATGCGGCGAGCGTACGCGCGATATCATGACAGAGGACCGGTAAGATTGCGGGACTGTTATTTTGGCGGAAGGACCGGACCGTTTAGACTTCATTATGAGGTGCCGCAGGGATGGACAATGAAATACCTAGATGTGCGCTCGCTTTACCCCTACATCAACGCTTCAACACAGTATCCGCAAGGCCATCCCTCCCGCGTCAACATCATACAGGGTGCGGATACAATAGTGAATTGGCACCGGCCAGAGCAGGTTCCAGTGCGCGGCATCCTCAAAGTGTTCGTAGTCCCTCCACCGCGATTAGCAGTGCCAGTCTTACCAGTGAAATTTGACGCTCGGTTATTGTTTCCACTTTGCCGGAAGTGCGCCATCAGGTACCCGCGTGGAGATGTCAACCCAAACTATAGGTGCCAACACCCCGATGAAGAACGAGGATGGGTCAGCACCGCTACATCAATCGAACTAGCCGAGGCATTGAGGAACGGGTACAAGTGCACTAGATACTATCGATCGATTGAATGGACAGAAGAGCAATGGTCTGACGAAACATTCAAGGGGTATATCGCGGAGTTCCAGAAAATGAAGACCGAGGCATCTGGGTTCCCGGAGGAGATTAATACACCAGAGCTGGAGGAGGAATACATCAAGGAATGTGAGGAGCTGTTCGGCATCCAGATTGATCGGGAAAACATGCATCATAACAAGGCCAAAAGAACTATCGCCAAATTTTGCAACAACTCGCTATGGGGGCGCTTCTCGCTCAGGAACGGATTGTCCAAAACTTTCGTATCAGATTCTCCGGCTGTCATCCGCCAGTTCTTGAACGACCCCAAAATCGAAGTGGACTTTATAGAGCAACTCAACGAGGAATGCGTTTTGATACGCTACACACCATTAAAAGAATGGATAGAAGAGCACAATTGTTCAAACATTGTGCTCTCTCTATGGACGACGGCGGCAGCCCGACTCCATCTACTAAAGCTGATGCAAAAAGTGGCGTCCAATCCCGACTGCATACTCCTTTACACGGACACGGATAGTTTGATCTTCGCGTACAAGAACAGTCAAGGATGCCCGCTCAGCACCGGCCCACACCTAGGCGACCTGTCCGACGAGTATCCCGGACACACTTTGAAGGAGTTCGTCTCCGGAGGTTGCAAACAATATGCCCTCCGGATGATCGACAAGAGGACGGGAGCGGAGAAACATGTTTTAAAGGTACGCGGAATCACCCTGAGTGCGGACGCCTGCCGGCGACTGCACTTTGACACCTTCAAGGAGAGCGTTCTGCAATATGGAAGTGGAATGTCAACTGATGATGCATTAGAAAGTAGTGATATTATAATTGATTATCCCAATTTTATAAGACCCAGTCTCCGTGATGGATCTATTCATTCTGTAAAAATGTCCAAAAGATATTCCCCCATTGTAACCAAAGGTATTGTTGGCCCAAATTTTCAAATTATTGATTTTGGAACAAAATAATTATCGCTTGTATATATTAATGTTGATATTTGGAATTGCTGTTTTTGTAACCGAATACTGATAAAATATAAATATCTAATCAATATTTATAATCATTGGCATTTTTCTCTGGTCAATGTTTGTAAATATTGATTATTTCTATATTTAATCAATATTTGGACATATATATTGTATTTTTTTATTCATTTTAAATTTCAATGATATTTGATAAAAATATTTACAAAGTTTTTGATAGAAAATGGGTCAAAACTATTGATTAAAAGATTAAATTTGGTAAATTGATAAATTAAAAATTTCCAAAAATATGAATTGGACAGGATTTGAAATGTAATCGTTTCAATATCGTATTATGATTACGGTAATCAAGGTATAAATACCATTAAAAAAAAAACCAATTTCATTTACCATATCATTTTCTTATTCTCATTTATAAAAATGTTGGAAATTCCCCGACCAAAATTTAATAATTGTGTTTCCCTAATTAATATTGGACAAAAATTAGAACTAAAAAAGATTTATATAATTTCTCCATCGACAAAATTAATAACCCGTAAAATGAATGCTGTTGTTATGAAACTGTCCAGTCCCGATGCAACAGCGTTGATCTTTGCTACAGGAAAAATTGTTCTCACTGGAGTAAAATCTGAAGTAGAAATGCATCAAGCAGCAAATAATCTACTTGAGCGGATACAACAGTGTGGATACCACGATGCTAAAATTAAAGACATACAAATTCAAAATCTTGTTGCCTCTGTGGATGTAGGTTTCCATATCAAACTTGGACAATTATGTGATGCATGCAAGAAATATTGCTCCTATGAACCTGAACTTTTTCCGGGATTGGTCTACAGGATGGAAGAACCCAAAGTATCGATAATGCTGTTTAATAGTGGCAAAATTAATCTTACGGGATCAAAATCACAGACACAAATTCTGGATGCATTTACAAAAATTTATCCAATATTATCTCAATTTAAATATTAACAATGTAATTGACAATTATTTTACCATTGTGAATAAAGAGAACAATTTGATGGGTTTTTAGATCGATAGGTCCAAGATTGATCGTCATCCATGTCAACAAATAAATCTTCTATGTGATTGCTTACATCTTTTTCTTTGTCTCCAGACGTTCTACATGATGGTTTGCATAACGGTGTTCTTGGTTGAATTTCAATAATCCTGACAAGTTCCAATGGATATATTCGATCATGGCCATTTTTAAATTTTTCATTAACGCAAGGATTATTAGGGTATTGCAAACAGATTCTATGTCGAATATAAAAATGCTGATCAATAGTGACGTTTTTAAAACCATTGTAGGCCATTTGTTTACGAGCTGATTTCTTTGTAAATCCTCCAAATGGAAATTCTTTTATTTCGCCGATATGATTTTTGTAAATTGTTTGTAATTGCTTTCCATGTAGGAAGGACTCCACCTTTTTTAGATTATCCGGATGGTTTAGTTTATCGGCTATATGACTAATTTGGCAGTTTAAAATTGAGGCAATTTTTGTATCTAGACGTTCCATTGTGAATAATCTTTTTTAGCTTAGTAAAAATTGCTCTTTAAATACACAAAATTATTCCCTAGTATGTTTAAATCCCTGATGGTGAATATCAAATAAATCATCTAAGTGTCTTAGGAATTCTTCATTATCAGATTCAATTTCCCCTCTTTTCGATTCACACATTAATTTCAAAATTTTATAAGGATATCTTTTTCCTGGTACATATGGGTAAGGAACATCAAATTTATAAGAATCTTGATAAGGAGGATGATTATGTGCTCCTCTTACTTCAATAAAACTATAACCATTAGGAAAAGTATGTTCAATAACCCATGCTTGACATCCTTTTCTATCACATATCCATTTACTCAAAATAGCTAATTTAGAAGAATCTGTGCAAACTTCTTCTTTTGTAATAGGAACAGGACAAACATATCTATATCCGCATTCGATTATTTGAATTAATGAGTGTTTATCAATTACATTTTCACCCATTATGAAATTAAATTTTTAACAAATTTATATACGTATAAATCAGGATTCTTATTAAAATATAAAGTTTCTAAAAGTGATTCATAAGTCCTTTTATAGTGAATTGTAGAAGAACACATTTTATAAATGAAATAAATACAATATAGACCACAATAATCACTTAATATTGGTTGAATTAACGATTTATTACGAATGTTTATAGGATATTTCCTCAAGAATTTTTCAATACACTCATTTGGTTTCTTTCCAAGACTGTCAAAATAATATAAATTTCCATTTTCTGTTATATACATTGCTACCCAATGGCTTCCTCTCTTATTTGCCGGATCATTATTAGCTATTAGAGCTGCTGGATACTTGTGAATTTTTGTAGGTAGATTGTCGCAGGGGAAGCAAACTATATATTGATTTTTGGTTTGTCCGTTCATTGCTAGAATCCGATTTATTGTCGTAGTTTCCATTTTCTATGCAAATGTTAATCAATTTGCATAAATGTTTAATTAATGTTTTAAAGTAAATAAATATTCCAGCTATTATTACTGAAATCCATATAAAACACAGATAAATCCAATAGACCCAAGAAGATAATGAATTGATTTCTTCAGCTTTAAATAATGAAGATTGATTAATTAAATTACTGACCATGGCTAAAATCTCAGTTTCATTCATTCTGACCAATGTAGAACGATTTAATGTAACAAATTTATAGTAAATATCTACAAACTCTTCTTCTGGCGGTATTGGTTTAAAAGGTGTAATGACGGGATAGGTAAAAATTTGAATATTATTATTTATACTGTATAAAAAATTTATTAATAGAAAAATTACATACAATTTGTAAAACAAAATCATTTTTAAATACAATTATATTAAATATTTACACTTAAATATCATTAGACGGTTATGTCACTCATCACAGTTCGATTCTTGTCTAAAATGAGGATAGAATCCATTTCACAATAAGCAATCAATACTATTCCTTCAGGTATAATTGGTGTTTTGAACTGAATGGAAAGTGAAGTTGTTCCCTCTGTAATTAAATCCACACATTCATTTTCTTCCATACTGTTAGTCATATTGAATGCAAAAATTGTCCACCCTTTACGATATTTTTCGAGAGTGATTCCATTACTATCAGTTGTCCCAGATAATCCCAAAGCTTCATTTAGTTCATAAAATGCTCTAGTGTATTGATTATTGGTAAAATCAAGTTCAAAGGGGGCGGCTGGCCATTGTTTACCATTAGCCATCAAACTTATCGATCGAACATTAAACGGTTTAAAATTGAAGGGACTTTTATTTTTATGGCCAACGTATGCGGAATTCTCCACCATTCCGATAATTACACGTTTAGGTAATTGTCCCGTGAAAAGGGCAGCATTATATTCAGTTCGATTAGGACTCAGGAAAACACTCTTGACATATGATTTTCGGTGGACATATTTTGCTTCTTTATTTTCTAATCTTTTTTGAATATCCAAAGCTAAACCATCAACTAGTTCAAGTGTTTTTACATATAATTTTAAGGAAGTTATTTCAAGTTTATAATTTGTATTATTTCCTGCTGCACTCAATAGCATAAATTGATTATCATTTGGAGTTAATTGAATATCAATCTCAACACCGTTGACCATGTATCTTTCCTGATTAAAAACATCTGCATCTATTTTTGAAATCAATTGTACGTTTTTACTTCCCGAGAAAAGTTCCTTTCTTTTAACAAAACCCTTCTGCTGATTTGAATCTTGATCTTCTTCATCCATAAAATAACCGCTAGCTTGTAAATGTGAATATTTCACCGGTTCAGGAAACGATAATTCTGTATCGAGATAAGATTTATATGCATAAAGTGAATTAGCATCATACACTTCTCTTCCTTGTACGGTAATCTTCAAATTTTTTATCCAGGTTGTGCCAATTAAATTAATTGGTGCTACGACATCACCATCTTCAAGATTAACATAATTTCCATTAGCATCAGCTTTCTTAATGCACATTTCAGTCAAAAGATAACATTTGTTCAAGTCAATAAAACTACTAGTAGGATGAATTTTAAAATGATACGGTACATCCGTCAAAGGGTTTAATGGTAAATATTCCCTAACGGATGAACTACTTATTGAGACATTTGTAGGAGGTAGAGAAAAAATCGATAAAGCGGATGTTATAGAATTTGCAGATTCATGATCAATCTTCTTAAAGACCATCTTTAGTATAATCCTCCAAATACGTCGGATCTCTTTCTCTTTTTGATTAATTTCTTTGGAATTGTTTTTCCTATAATGGATTGTTCATTGAAAATTCGTTTTCTTTTAATACTCTTCCTTCCTGTTCCAAACTGTCTTGCTAATCCACTCTTTTCCAAAACATTATCCATACCCTTTTTAGCCTCTGTAATTATTTCAGGTTTGGAAACCGATCCACTTTCTACATTATCTAACAATCGACTTCCTGTCGATAAAGCTTCTCTACCTAATACCATTCCAGCACTCTTAATTTTTGGAAGAACAGCTCTCCATAACATTCTTAGCACATCACCTAACCCTCCTCCTCTCTGTCTCCCATATCCTCTTTGAAAGGGGGCAATCCCTTTAAAATAACTGAATTCTCCAGATCCAATTTGTTCAATAAAATCATCAAGAGTTACAGAAGTGGGATCAAATATTTCATGAACCATTTTATCAAGGATAATTAAAAATACAATAATAAAAATAATTTAAAATACAACAGATTTCTTAAATAGTAATACAATTAAAGTTGTTCCAAATTGAAATGGTACCAATCTTCCTTCCCTTGTTCTGATCTCAATCTCAATTTCATTCAATTGTTTCACTACTACTTTATTGTATATGGGTGCTTCATAAATTTTTTCAACTATATCACCAAATTTTCCATCGACTGCAACAATACGTAAAAGGGAAGCTAACTGATCCCCAACGATGATATTTTCGGTTACTCCATTAATATACACGCAGAAACTGTTAATTCCACCCTTCAAATCACAATTATATTTTGCTACCAATCCTCCTTGTAATTTGTTTATTTCATCTTCAAATCCTAATATATAACCTATTTGAGGTGAAAGTTGGACAAAATGTATCAATTCATTATTAATTTGTAACATAAATCTCTTTCGATCTTCCAGATAGAAAAATTTAATTTGTCGTAATGCTTCAATCATTTCATTAAATTTAATTGTCTCAGCGTGTGCTCTCATTTTATTCTGAAGATCTGCTCCCTTTGTTAAAGGTAGAGCTAAAGGAATATTCTGATCTCGATTGTTTGCTTCATATTCTAATGCAGCAAACCTTTTCCTTCTATACTCAACAAGTTGTTGTAATTTTTGAATTTCCTTCTCTATGGAATCCTTTTGGGGATCATCATTTCCCTCTTCAATTTTTTTGCGCAATTCTCTAATTTTGTTAATAGGAATTTGTAATTCTTCATAATTATGCTCAATTGCTTCCCAATAATCTAAAGGGTGTTTTTCATAGAAATCGCCAACATATTCTTGATTTTGTTCCCAACTTTGTCTCTCATACTCTTCCTTGGATTTTTGCAATTCTTTCTGCAATATTGCGTTTAATAAGATGTTCAAGTTTCTACGCAATCTTTTCATTTGCACCCTTAAAATTGTAATTTCAGTATTTATACTTCTTATAACCTCAATATCCGTTTCATCTTTATTTTTTGAAAATTTTTCCTGAATTTCAGCAAACAACTTTAGCACTTCTAATCTTTTCTCATCAAGTTTTAGTTGATAGTTGGAAGGTTCTGGATAAAGATTAAAAAAGTCTGTAGCATATCTTTCAGCGTATAGTTGTTTTTCTTCATCCTTCCTCTTAGCTTCTTGTT
>LDKF01003817.1:1044-12844 GCA_001026735.1 Rotylenchulus reniformis | reverse complement strand
ATAGAGCATTAATTTGGCTATAAAACAAGTCTAAGCTCATCCGAATTGGCCCACTACAAAAAAAGTTATGGCCAAAATATCGCTATTTTTTCAAATTTTGGCCAAATTGAAGGTATTTTGGCCATAACTTTTTTTGTAGTGGGCCAATTCGAATGAGCTTTGGAAGCATTTGTAGCCATTTTAATGCTCTATCTTTTGACACCAAACCCGTTTCTCTAGGTTTGGTTTGAACAAAGCCTTGGCAATGAAACGACCCAGTCCGTTCCCTGCTGGTTGGAACAATTGATATACGGTCTGATCATAGTAGGCTAATCGACCTATTATGCACTGATCACTTCCCCTCGATGCTATCTTAAGCTGTGTTCGATCTGATCACTTCTTTTTGCTGAAGGGTTGAAGAAAATTTTGCATAAATGGTCGCGGAACGCGATAAATAAATTAATTATTAATTTTAAGTCATTGTATTTATTTGGAATTTTAGCTATATTTCGTTAATATTGCTAATATTTGATCGTTCTTTGAGCTTCTCACGATCAACTTTATCTATTATTTTATCTGTAATTTCCATCCAATCCGCCTAAGCTTTTAGCATTTTCACATACATTTCACATTTCTGATGAATCTGCATTAAAAGCTGATTTGAGATCGGCTTCATCATTTTTATTCATTTTTATGCTCGATTGAGCAAATAATAATTATTTTATTTAATCTATTTTGCGTAATTATGTGTTTACTAAAAATTTAAATCATAATTTCATTTTAATATGATCACAGTCGGAATTGCTTTTTTGGTCCTCGATATATTGGGATTTAAGGGGATCTTTACTTCTTCCACTTCCGTGGGAATTTGGGACTTTTGCTCTCCATTGTGTCCTTCCACTCCATTTTAGTGAAAGTGACTGACTGACTCTTCCACCCCTCCTCTCTAAAAGCAATCTCCATCTCGTCATAATCAATCCCCGTCGGCAAAAATGAGTGATCCATCCTTCACTGGGCCCAACCAATCGCCCTCATCCGCCGCCGCCAACGCCGAAGAAAATTGACAATTTTTTTTGTTCATTTTCCCCTCAAAAATGAGGGAATTGGATGAATTTTTGGATGGTGGTGAGGTAGAATTTAATTAATTCGGCTGGGACCGATTGGATTTGTGGGTTTTTTTTGGATTGATCATGATACCCATCCGCCACCGGGGACCAATCAGATCCAATCATTTTGGCGGTTGATTAGGTCATTAAGGGGTTCCCACAAAGGGATCGCTGTAGTCTAATGGACTTTCAATGAATACTGTGATCCAAATGCTGCCCAAGTATAAACCACCCAACCTAGCATCACCCTGATCTAACACTACCCCAACACTTTATCAATGTTTGAAATCTTACTCATTCAAAACATGATAATTTTCTTGAGAATATTTTTGAATTTCAAAAATTTTTGATTATACTACGCAATTTCCAAGTCCGAAAAACCAAGCCAGATCTATCTTATGATTGGTCTTGTTCTTGGTTTCGTGCCCTGCTCTTCTGAACTTAATTTGTTACTCATAAAATTTATCATTCACAAGTGTATAATCACATGAATTTTTGCAAAATTGTGTAAAAATTATCCTAGGTATATTGGAATAACTTACTATATTTTAAATTACAAAGAGAATCTGTCCAACTTCCTTCGTGCAAAATAATTCATCGAAATATCTATATAATTAAAAAAGATCCTTTAAGTCATAAGCATAAAAAATAGGAAATATCTGAAACTGAGTGGGAATGGGTTTGTGATCCGTAACCCAAAAAACCCCCGTAATTTCCGTAATCTGCAATCCGTAATTACGCGCAGCCCTGGTTTGAAGCCCATACTTGGTAAATATTGTTACGGTATTCATTCTCTTTTTTTGCATAAATTTTGCCAGCAAAGAGAAGAGATCCATAGAGTTCCGAGTGGACCGAAGGCATCCATCCTTTTTCATTGTAGTATAACTGCCAAAGTCATATGGGCTTAATTTGGCATCTATTCCAGAGGTCCTATTTTTCTGATTTATTAAATTGGTACTACCGATTTGGAGGGTCCAAATCGATCAGATGATGAGAACTTCAAAAGGTCCTGATTTGTCATATTTATGCTTCGATGTATATCCTTATTTTATGCTGATTTTTTCTGATATTATTCATATAATGCAAAAAAATAACAAAATTTTTTTAAGAAAATACCTCCCAATTTCAAATTTTTCTCGCGATCACAATCGCGCGACTTAGACCCACTAGCCACAGCTCTATTGCGGTTTTCTCACCAATATCCTTAAATATCTAACCATTTAGTACCCATCTCGTCCTTTCCAAAATCTTGTATCTCATCAATAACTTTTTTTGGTCCAGGCAAAAAAGACATTCTTAATACCATTCGATAGGCATAATGTTTTAGAATTGACCTTTTTTTTAACTGCAAACCTGGTTTTTCATGAAACTGTTTTAAAGGTGAAAAAAACCTCTGAGTTCCAACAGAATTTTTGTATAAGCGGGAAGCGGGAGCTTGAAGACTCCACATCCTAGTGTTCAATTATTTTAGTTTTTTTTTGAAAGCGAAGGGCGCTTTCAACATCGAGACTAGTTAATCTACTCGCTAACCACTAATAAGTCACAGCTCTATTGGGAGCTGTTCCTCCCCTCCCTCAATTTCCTTATTAATCCACCCATCTCGTCCCATTTAAAATTTTACCCGCACCATAACTTTTTTGGCCAAGCCAATCTTGGGCTCATTCGATAACTACGGTACAATATTTCTGTTTTGCCCCTTTTATAAGTGGAAAACCGGTTTCTTGGGAATCCGTTTTTTAAAAGTGTAAAAACCATCGGGGATCGCTACATAAATTTAGTACATATAAACTGGGAATTCTGACAGGTCAGCCTACTTACCTTTTAAAAATATTTCTCTGTTATGCATTAAATTCTATGGGCATGATCATGTTTTCCAGCCCATTTTGTGTACCTTCATTCTCAATTTATAAAAAGTTTTCACATGTCAAACCAAGCAGAACACTTCCTGTGCTCTGAAGACATGTTTCCCAGATTCAATAGTGAACCAAAATTTAAAAATTTTCCGGCCGTCCCTAAAGGGACCTAAAATCTCAAATTTCTCTGCCCTTATTGGGACTACGGGAAAATTTGCACCACTTTACTCTCCCCTTTTTCCGGTGACAGCCTGTTGCAGCGGACCATCGAGCCATCGACCCATATTATGGAGGATTGGACCAAATTTTATTGAAAATGGACTCTATTAAAAAAAATAATCTGAAATGCTTTATAATGAAATTTTTCAAAAAATTGATGAAAAATATACAATAATTTTCAAAATTTCTCGAACTTAGGGGTGCTTAAAAATGCGGATCTATTGCGGATTTTTCGAAAAAATCCGCAATCCGCAACCCAAAAAAGGCCGCAATTCCCCCAATTGTGTTGGAGAGTGAATATTAAATAAAGGTATCAACGTCGTAAACCTAAAAATTCCAACTCCCATATCCAACAAAAAAAATATTTAAAAAAGACGAAATAAGAAAAAATTGATAAAAGAACTTATGAATTTTAAGATGTTGTATTCCTATCATTATATTTTTATTTTGGTCTGTTTCAAAAATTGTTTATCGAGTTCTCTTCTCCAAGACTGCATCGCATGGGATTTTGAAGCCAATGGGTTTATCTGTGACAAGTGGCTTTTGGAATCGGATGAAAACGTATGAGGCTTTGAGCTCTTATTTGAAATAAAGAATTTTTATTTAAAATATTGATTAATTAGGATAGGACAAGAGCGGTTTTTAACCGAACACCCCGATTTTCGATTTGTTTGGGCCACGTTTTCGGTTTCAATTTTTACCAAACCGTCAGTTTTCAATTCTGATTTTTCGCTTTTACATATTTCGGGAAAAATTTTGGTACTTTTTGTTACCAGGTGTGGAAAACTCAAAGTTGGTGGCTGGTGAAATCCAATATAAAATGTGGAAATATTTCAAAAGCCCCAACATTTAAAACAAGCATTTAATAATTCTTAACCCGCACCCAGAAAGCCGTGCGGAAGATGTGCTCTTATACCCGAATTAATAGTCATTGTTCGGCTCGATAAAACAATAAAAAATATTTTAACTCGACCTGTTTGGATCAATTTTCGGTTTGGTTCAGTTTCGGGTTTGCTCTTTTTGGGTTCGATTCGGTTAACCGATCTTCTCCTGTCCTACCAATTTAATACTAATAATAATTTTTAAGCGGGTTTGTGGGAGTTGCTATGCAATCGTTGCAGCCAATTTTTTCTCGTATTTTGAATCAATGGAAAGGTTGGGAAAATATAATTTTTTTATGCCTAATAAGAATAGGATAATTGAATTTTTGGTTAGGATGGAGCAAGGTCAACGTGGGGAGGTGCAGAAAATAAGCAGCAGCTGGCTGATGGATTGTTTCAAGGATGATGGTTGTGAAAAAGGTGGAAACACACTCGAAGTAAATTGATCTCACAAAAATTTGATTGGTGGCAATGGCGTAGCCAGAAATTTTTTTGCTTTTGAAGAGAGAATGAGTCTCCGATGAGCCAAAACCGATAAAAAGAAAGTAAAAAGTGAACGAGGCAAAAGACATACTTGAAATATTAGGAATTATTCGTTAAATTGTTGCTTTAAAGTGAGCTATTATTTTAGGGTTTTACGTTTTAAAGTTTTTATTTAATTCACCTAATTGGGTGTGAACTAGATAAGGTAAACTGGAGTAAAATTAAGATACTTCCTACTCCCTCTTTTTTGCTCAGAACACGACTTCTGTGTGATTTTTCAATCTCGAATATCAGAGGGGCCGCTCTGGCTACGCCCTTATTTTTAATCAGAGGTCGTATCTGTCTGTCCTTTTTTTAAAGATTTGTCCTTTTTTTGGACCAGAGGTGTCCTTTTGTCCTTTATTTTGGATTTTAGAGAAAACTTTATGCAAAAACATGACCAATTTTCTTAAGGAAAAAAGACTAAATTTTCAAAAATTTTCTCCGGCGGCGTCGGGACGCCGGCACTCCACTCACTGGATTTTCTTTACAAAAATAAAAATGACCAATTTTTGAGGGATGTTTTTTTAAACAGCCCTAACTTTTTTTAGTCATTGCAGGACTAAAATTTCAAAAAGCAAATATATGCAGAATTTTATGCTCTATCTTTTGGCTTAATTGGTTTTTTGGATTTCCCGGAAAATTTTTGAAATNTTCAAAATTTTCGAAAAAATGCGAAAAATCGGGTTTTTTGAAAAATTTCAAAAATTTTCCGGGAAATCCAAAAAACCAATTAAGCCAAAAGATAGAGCATAAAATTCTGCATATATATGCTTTTTGAAATTTTAGTTATGCAAGGCTTAAAAAAAGTTATGGCTGATTCGATATTCAGATCATTCGATATTCAGATAGGTAGCCCGTTTTTTGGAGGGATTGAGACAGGTAGAAAAGGGTGAAATTACACATTATTATAATGTAAAGACAACAATGAAATAGTTGGTGGAAAAATGCTGATGAGTAAAATTGAATATTTCTTCTAATTTTTTGTTTTCAAAAAGTGTCCTTTATTTTGAGGATTTTCCCCATTGGAATCCTTTATTTTTGTTCTTCATCTCCTTTTTACTGAAAATTTTCGATACGACCTCTGTTTTAATGAATTTATCAGAATACTGAACAAACACATTTTTAAGACTATCAATCAGGCGAAAATCAGAACACGTTATTGTACCAACGATACCTACCCATTCTTCGACGGAGTAAGTGGATTATTCATTTATGGTTTTACATATATATGAATTCATTGTAAATACTAGATCGCATTATTTTTGATTATTATTTTTGTTAAGACCAGCAAAAAGTATTCTCATATTTACACGATCAATTAATTGTAAATATCATAGGAAATATTGAATTAATGATTTTATTTTTTAAATAAGTTAAATAAATCATGTTACAGTTATTAATAAGGGGGCGGATAGTTATGAAAAGGAGTATTTTTCTATGACATCAGAATGGCAAAATAACCACGGCAAACGCATGTTTCACTTGATTTGAGGTACTATGTCGTTTCGGCCAAAAGTGCCAAAATGAAAAAGTAGTCCCTAAAAACTTTTTTGTTAGAGTTAGACAAAAAGTATAAATAGCAAGGTTATTCAGAATTTTATGCTGATTCTAATGGTATAAAAATTATTTCGAATTTTCGGTCAAAATGTCGAAATTTTTAGGAAAAAAATTAATTCCCAATAAAACTGTAAAATTTCGACACTTTGACTGAAAATTTGAAGTAATTTTTATACCATTCGAATCAGCACAAAATTCTGAACAACTTTGCTTTTTATACTTTTTGTCTAACTCTAATAAAAAAGTTTTTAGGGATTACTTTTTCATTTTGGCACTTTTGGCCGAAACGCCCATTTTGGCACTTTTGGCCGAAACGACTCAGCACGTTGATTGATTTGGTTTCTTCTAGAGTGATTTTGAATTTTTTAAATTTGCCTTTTTTGCCTATTTAGAATTTTTGTGCTTATTTGGTCTATTTTGACATTTTCGCTCCCATTTTCTGCCCATTTTCCTATATTTTATCAAATATAAAATGAAAATTTGGGCGCCGAATGAATTGCTTTGAACCCTCGATTTTATGAAGCGAATTCCTTATTATAAACTGATATAGGAAAAGTAGAATAAACAGAGAAAAAGGAATCAGACAAAAATATGTTTTAAAGCATCATGCTTTCGTGTCATAAAATGGAGGAGCTGAAAAAAAATTTGGAATTCAATGGCGTTTTTGGGCTCATTATACCTTAATTTTTTTTGCCTATTTTTCTATTGCAATCATTTTATTTTTATGCCTGTTTTTAATTTTGCAGATATTTTTACCCTTTTATTAGTCAATTTTAGACGTTTCATGCATATTTTTCACAATTTAATCATTTTCTGCTTATATTATGAATTTTTAGTCATTTTATGCCTTTTTGCAATTTTTGAATTCCCAAAAAACGAAAAAATATCATTTTTGTTCTATTTTCGAGCCCATTTTGGGTGCCTATTTTGCCAGTTTTACATTCCCAATTGATTAATCATGGATATGTATCCAAAAACGAATCAAGGGGCAGGATTTATATATAAATGTATATTTTTATAGAATGGTCTAAAAAACATAAAATAATTTTGAATATTTTTAACATTTAGCCTTTTGTGGCATCTTTTTTGCATATTTTGTTTATGATTATTTTTATAAATGGACTATTTTTAACTTAAAATACTTAATGCGAAAAAGTATTCCATTGATAACAAGTATCGGAGGTAGTGAAAGTTTTTTTTCTAAATTAAGAGAGGAAAATTAAATTTGTTTTATACTATAATTTTGCGATGAAAAGGCAATCATGTACATGTTGTAGCCGATTCTGCATTTTCAGCCGAATGCGCATTCGGCTAGCCGATTCTGCATCGGTGAACCAAACATTTGGCAAACATGGGGGTCAAATGGTTTGAAACCCAAAACCAAATGCCAAAACCTTTTGGTTGGGGGGTCTGCAACATATTCAGAAAGTTTCAACACATTTTGTTCATCCGAACATGGTCAAAACATCATCCGAACATCAAAACATCGATAAAAACATACATTCGATGTTTTGACCATGTTTTGGATGAACAAAATGTGTTGAATATTTCTGAATATGTTGTAGAACCCCCAAATAAATGGTTTGGACCTTTGGTTTTGAGTTACAAACTATTTGACCCCATGTTTGGCAATGTTCGGCTCACCGATGCAGAATCGGCTACAACATATATAATGTTTTAAAATAGCTTAATTTTTTAGACATTTTATATTTAGAAAACCTATTTTATGCATATTTTACTCAATCTGGTACTTTTTCTCACGCATATCTATTTTGCATATATATTTTTAATTTGTTGCTTCGAATCCTGCTCCGATCTATTATTTAATTCTTAAAATATGATCTTCGATCTTAAAATATGTTGCGAATAAGAAAATTTTGAAATTCAGCCACAACGATGCCGCGAAACCAAAATTGGTGGTTGCCGTTATAGGCCAGTTGCAAAAGTTGGAAGCATGGAGAAATTGTACAGTGGTTACGAAATAGTCAGAGAATATCTGATCACCCGGAACCTGCCGATAGTGGCGACGATGTATTTTTCGAAAACAATTCAGAACTACCAAGTTGGAAGAGGCATGTTTGAGTCTCTGTTCATAGGGATGTAATGCGAAGGACCTGTCCCCAGCCCGGAGCTGTCCTTTGGGTGCTGTGTCCCCAGTATTCCCACATTCCCAGCCCATTGGATGAACCGGTGCTAGGACGTTAAAAAATAGTGCCAAATTGAATATCCCCTAAAAACCGTATTTTTCGGTATTTCGAATTTTTTGGCCGAATTTCGAATAAAAAAAAATACCAGAAGATAGAGCACAAAATTCTGAACAAAATTGCCTTTTATACTTTTTGTCTAATAAGTCTAACAAAAAAGTTTTAGGCCAAGGTCTTGCATTTGGTACTTTTTTTAACGCCCTAGCATCGGATGAACCCAGTGTGAGGACCCGGGAGATGTGCGCTCGTAGCTCAGTCAGTTGATCTTCAGATCATCTCACGGAATGGATAGGTCGTGGGTTCAAGTTCCACCGGGCGCCTAACATTTTCCTGCCTTTGGCTTAATGAGCCTCTCCCTTGACGGGGACAAGAAGATTGGGATATTCCATATATGTTAATGATAATGAGACGCTAGAAAATACCACCTTATTCAATTTAAAAAACTAGAGTGCCATGAGAATCAGGAATAATATTCGACTTTAACATTTTTGCGATTTTTTGAAATTTTTTTAAAAACATTCTTCCTTTTCTCTTTCTCCTCTTTTCTCTCTTCCTTTTTCTCTCTCTCCTTTTCTTTTTTCCCTTTTCTCATTTCCTTTTCTATCTTTCCTTTTCTCTTTCTCTCCTTTTCTCTCTCTTCCCTTTTTCTCATTTCCCTTTCTTTCTCTTCTTTTTCTCTCTCTCTCCTTTTCTCGTTTCCTTTTCTATCTTTCCTTTTCTCTTTCTCTCCTTTTCTCTCTCTTCCCTTTTTCTCATTTCCCTTTCTTTCTCTTCTTTTTCTCTCTCTCTCCTTTTCTCTCTTTCCTTGTTGTCGTTTCCTTTTCTCCCTCTTCCTTTTTCTCTCTCTCCTTTTCTTTCTTCCCTTTTTGTCGTTTCTTTTTCTTTCTTTCTTCATTTTCTCTGCATTCCCTTTCTCTCTTTCCTTTCTCTTCCTTTTTTCCCAAAAATTCATATTACGGTAGATGACGCAGGAGATGCATCTCAATGGAAGTCTCTTGGTGAGGACGCAGCTTTAAGATTAGGAAAATCCTTGTGGAAGTGGGGAAATCAAAAAAATTTAAAAATTAAATTAGAAATAATGTTTAGAGGAGGTATTCGTTGCAGAAGATTGCAAAAGCGAAATAGCAGACCATGGCGTGATGATCATCGGCGCAAAAAAAATGAAAGATGATCAGGAAGTTGAACATGAAGTGCTTGTTATCGTTAACAAGTAAAATGCATTTAAATTTGCTAAAATAATAAATAACCTATATGTTGTGGAAAAATTCTTATTAATTTAGAAATTTTTGTATTTGCAAATATAAAGTGAAAAAAAGATTTGAAAAGAGCGTAAATATAAGGGGGAACTCCGGTATGAGTGTAACATTCAGGGTGGCGAATTTGTCGTATTTTTAGGGACTTTACCATAATATCGGCCTTTGTGCCACAAATTTTCCCAATTTTTGTCCTTTGCCATATTTTGCAACTTTTTAAAATTTGTAAAATTATGTTTTTTACGAAAAAAGGATAATTTTTCTTAAAAAACTGTTAAACTCACTTAAAATATAGGGTCGGCGGCGTGGTGTAGTGGTCTATCACACGGGACCGCAAAATCCCGGGACGTGGGTTCGAATCCCACCGCCGTGTCAGACATATACTCAAGCCCGTGGGGAGCACATCCCTTCACCCAGCCATTAGCCGAGCGGTGATGAAGAGCAAACGGTGTAGAAACGGACTACTAACTGGAATATCTAACACAGATCCCCTTCCCCCTCCACATGTCAGAGACCTAACGGTCCTTTGTGGTTGTAATCCCGACTGGCAACCCCAGAAATGGGGGAATACCGCCGACAGGGAACAAAAAAAAAAATAAAATTTTCTCCCTCAGCCCCTATCAAGGCGGCCAGCCCTTCTATTGCAGTAACTTCCTTATACACAAATTTTGGCGCTATCTTAAAAGTGACCCTTTTTGGGACTCTAAATTTTTTTGAGTCTCGGGACTCAAATTCATTTTATTTTCATTGTTATTTTATTGATCAACATTGTAATTTTCACACAACAGCTTAACAAACTAGCACCAAAAACTTTCTGTTTTTAACTCGACAGCAAAATGCTTGACCGCCTGAAAATTGAGAGCAAGTTAGGTTATCTGCCAGTAGGAAATACTGGCGGCACAGAAATCTGAATAGCGAACCATATTTCAATTCTAAAATTAAGTTTAAAATCGTTTTTAGAATAAAGAATTAACAATAAATAAATAAAATATATAATCAAAATGAATTTGAGTCCCGAGACTCAAAAAAAATTTGAGTCCCAAAAAGGGTCACTTTTAAGATAGCGCCCAAATTTTCAATAATTTTCTCCGGCAGCTCCTATCGAGACGCCGACATCTCTCCTTACATACAAAATGAATTTTTTCAAGAAACCAGTAAATAGTGACCAATTTATAAAATATACCAATTTTTTAGAAAATTTTTTCGGCAGCCCCTGTCGGTGCCGTCGTACCCCTTCCAACAATGTCAAAAATGTAGTAGAAAATTAATAAAACTTTCGTAAGAAAGAAAAAATGGATAAAATATGCATAATAAATATTTTGGAATAATTTTTATTGCCCATAGTTTAGTATAGTAGTAATGCCAATTTTTGTCATATTTTTAAGTTAAATTGCCATAATATTCGGGTCCAAAATGAGCATATTCCATATTAGTTGGTAGGTTGGAGATCGCTACCCTGGTGCCATTTTTTTAAAATTAATTATGGTACAAATTAATATGTAAATCCATAATTTTCACGAATAAATATCATTTGAAAATCATTGTTTAAATCAGGTATTTTGGTAGAAAAAAAATTTGTTTCACATTATTCGTGGCTATGTAGGGGCCGTTGGAGAGAATTTAAAAATATCAGTCAATAATTGAGTTTTTCCCGTCAAAAAACCACAAATTCAAAAAAGAGATATGGCTTTGGACCAAAAAAGATGAAAATATGGTTAGTCCGAAAATACGGCAAATGCTGTTCAAAGAGGCTGACTAGCAGCTCTGGTTAGAACTAGTGTGCCACGAAACCGGAACTTTTCACAAAAACCGGAACCGGCCGGAACCAGCATAACCGGAACCGGAACCAAGTTTTTTGACCGGAACCGGCCGGAACCAGCATAACCGGAACCAAGTTTTTTGACCGGAACCGGTCGGAACAGACTTTTTTTCTCCTCTTTTTCAGACGAGAGAAGAAGACAATAGGCAGAAGATAGGTAGATAAAGTTTCGTAAAATGAATATAATTGATAAATAATTGGGGAGGCGGGAAAATTTAGCACCTTTGGACGAAAAAATTCAGTTTTCTTAAGGAAATTTCACCAATTTGTTGGTCAAAAATGCCATTCTTAGGGGGTGTATTTTCGACCAAAAATTCCATTCCTAGGGGTGAATGTTTGGTTCCGGTTCCGACCGGTTTGAAAACCGGAACCGGGTAGTTCCGTGTTTTTAAAAATCGGAACCG
>LDKF01003815.1:0-18644 GCA_001026735.1 Rotylenchulus reniformis | reverse complement strand
AAATGCCAACTCGAAAAAAATTTCAAAAATTTCTCCGGCGTCCCCTATCGGGGGCGCCGGCACATCTCAATATAGGGAAAATTCTGCAAACAATGACCAAATTCGTAAGAAAATGGTCTAAAAAACGCGCAATTTTCTCCGGCAGCCCCTGTCCTCATTCAATGAACTTTCTTTATAAAATTTGCATTAAAATTGGCAATAAATTTCCTTAAACCGGGGCAGAATGAATTTTTCGCAGTGATTTCCCAAAGTTCTTAGTTATTCCTAGTTAGTTGAAATTGCAAATAAGGAACATTTATAGGGTTTTCTTTAAGAAACTCATCCATACATAGAAAAATTTGCAAATGGGGATGTTTCAAGGGGTATATTGGAGAAATTGGTGATTTTGCGACCATTTCTTCAATTAAGCATACTTTTGAGCAAAATTTCTTAAAAATATGATTTTTTAAGAAAAAATTTTGAAAGTTTGATTTTTTGAGAACTTTTTGGAATTTTTTTTAGAAAATTCGAAAATTTTAAAATTTTCGGATTTTTTTTTTCATTTTTGCTTAAGAATTTCACAGAAATGGCAAAATATCCACGAAAATATCCACATAATTTGAAAATATCCATATAATATCCAAATATCTATATGTTGTAGCCGATCTTGAATTTCAGCCGAAGTCGACTTCGGCTCGCCGATCTTGAATCCATTGAATCCATTGAATTGGATTCAGGATCGGCTAGCCGAAGTCGACTTCGGCTAGCCGATCTTGAATAGATCATCTATGGTGCAGTGGATGTTCCCAAAATCACTATTTCTCATGAGCGTGAGTTCGAATCCTCAGTTAGAAAAATTATTTATATGGTTGAAACCAAGTCTGAAGTTGAAGAGAATATTAAAAACTTTTATTTAAAAATATAACAAAAAGTCTCTAAATTTCTTCAAAAATTTAATAGTTTCACGGGTTTCAATCATCGGAAAATCAGGTGAAAATTTTAATCAACAACATTGATTTTTTCTGAATCGACATCGAATTTGTTGTGGCAGGTATTGCTATGATGACATCGGCTGTTGCAACGCAGTCCAAGTCTCACACATGTACAACAAGCTCTTGCCACATCAGATCACGGCCTCCATGTCCAAGTTTGATATGGTTTTCATATAAAATGTTGAACAATTGATCCTTCTTCACAACCTTCTTGCTGTCGTGATAGAGAGTTGCTTTTTTTCAATTGATCCTTCTTCACAATCTTTCATTTGTAAAGTATAACGACGATTCCAAGTTTGCTTAGTCCTTGCTAACTTGCTTTGCTCATTGTTGGACTTTTTGAATTGAATCTATGATCTGTTGGAATTTTTCGGAAGTCATAATAAGGCAAGCCTTATGTTGCTCCAAGTATTTATCAAGCAATTCAGCGAATTTAGCTTCCATTATTTCTAAAAAATCATTTGAATTCATAAAGTTTTAATAATTGTATGAGAAATGGGAAAAATATTTTTTTTAATTTTCAGATAATTTTTTTCAAATTCAGACTTGGTTTCAAGTTTCAACCATATAAATAATTTTTCTAACTGAGGATTCGAACTCACGCTCATGGGAAATAGTGATTTTGGGCACATCCGCTGCACCATAGATGATCAATTCAAGATCGGCTATGACACATATAAATATCCAAAAAAATTAAAATATCCACATAAAAATTGTTTTTTTTTTGAACTCAAATCAAGCTAAAAATGCTTTTTATTTGATTTTCAGGCCATTTTGAGTCTCCGCAAAAAATATCCAATCGGATATTTTGGATGCCCTAGTTATCACCAATGCTACAAATTCTGACCCTGGATTCTGGTAGTCTGTGAAAATTTTGAAAACCCGAGGTCTCTGAAAATTTTTTGAAAAATTCTAGGCCCCTAAAATTTGAAAATCAGAGGCCTCTGTAATTTTTTAAAATTTTTGCTGTGAAAATTTAAAATCTGAGGCCTGCGAAAAAACTTTTTTCAGAAGAATAAGGTTTTCGGATTTTCTAAAATTTTCACATAGCTCTATAGGCTACTCTTAAATTTTTTTTAGCAAATAAAAATGGGCGATGACCCTGGAACAATGGGCAATGACGGTTAGGATTCTCCCTTTCAATATTCATTTTTGTAATTTTTTATGTTTTGCTCTTTTCCCCTCTATTTCATATTATATTTTTATTTATTTTTAAGACAATTGATACCGCAATTTGACAATTGTATTTTCTTCACCACTTTAGTGTGCTTGTGGCTTGACTGAATAAAAATAAATTGAAAATTGAAATATAAAATTCCCGGAATTAACACCATTTTTTGGGAAACAACTCAGCTTTCCTAATAGTGGGGATTTATTTTTTAAACCCTCTACTGCAGAGGAGTCTATTGGCTATCGGAGGTGGCGCTGCAAATGGGAAAGGGACTTAATAATGCAACGATTGGACATCCAATCGTTAGCCAAGAGATTGTGAGCAATTAGCCGCTATCTCCTCGTCGGCGACGTAGCTCAATCGGTAGAGCATCCGAGGCCCCATCGGAAGACACCGGCTTCAATCCCGGTCGCCTGCTAACCTTTTTCCTCTGGAAATGGGTGCCTACGGGGGGAAAGCGGTCGCGGATCAGACAATCTCTTGGCACGGGTCCAGCGCGTTACTTTCATTTGAAGATCAAATAAAAGTCCAAGAAAAATTATGAATCTCATTAGAAGGTAAATATATTCTCACAATTGACCTATTGCAAAAATATTTTCCATAATTGTTTGGAATCTTGTAATTTATTAGCTAGAAATTACCTACAATAAAACTTTATTTATATTTTTAATACGTGGTTGATGTGTTCAAAGATATCGCTTATTGAGTTTAGAATAGAACTGGTTTATTTTAATTATATATTTTTCCAAAATTAATAATAGAATAAAAATTCTTTTCATCTTCTACCCCATAATTTATTCTTATAATTATTATATGAATTAAATAAATTTAATAAAGCCACAGAAAGCGCGCATTTCCTTGGTCAATACTAAATTTAGAAAAATTAGAAAAAGAGAAGCTTCAAGGGGCCTGTCCAGTTCCGTCATATGAAAACATATGCATACTATGAAGTAGAGAACGACCAAGTGCCGTAGCATGTACACGAACTTCGTGAAGTATATGATGCATTCTACTGGTTTTTTGATGATACGCGCCAACTCATGTACAAGTTTTTTCATGTGTTTTTAGTACGTATCTACGTTATACGTGTACCCGTTACCGACTGGTACGTGTTTTCTCAAAATGTCGATCTCTACTATATGAAGACATATCGTCTATTTCTATTCAGTTGCCTATAAAATTAAGAAAGAAAGATTTGTGACTTCCATTTTTGATATTCTGATGTTTGTTATTCCCACCATTTTGTATTAACAGGTTTTTACGGGGACCGGTTGGTTCCGGACCGGTTCCGGCTCAGGTTCCGCTCAACCCTAGTTTTTAGGAAAAAGAATGGAATACGGAAAAAGTTGGAAACAGAATAAAGAGAAATAGAAAAAGTAAGTACATAAAAAGAGAAAGGAAATAGGAAATAGATAAAATAGGAAATAGATAAAAAGGAAAGATAAATGAAGAGAAAATCTGAAGATCACAAAATTATCCTGATGATCAGATCAGATCATTTTGATGATATCCCGTCTTCAAGATCTAAAAGATGATTCAAACTAAATAGTTTGGTGTGCTTAAAATTGGTGCCGAATTTAAATTTCACGATTCTTATTAATAATATTTCCCATTTTATTATATTTTAAAAATTGGGTGTGATATTCGCATTTTTAAAATTTTCTATAAAAAGTGTGCTCAAATTTAAACTATTCTCTTCTGAATTTTTATGGGTTCCTATTAGGTATATAAAGATGAAGATGGAAAAATATTAAAAGCCCCTTAGAGCTTTTTGATATACATGAGTATGATGCCGAAACATAAAAATTCACAGCTGCCCTCATCGTTTAAACCTACCAAATCCAAAAAGCCAAAAATTGATGACGGCACTGACTTGCACTTTCTATTTTGTTGTCTTTTTTTATTTTTTTATAAACCATAATTCATGGATTGGTGCTTCGGACGTTAAAAAAACTGCCAATGTGGCCAGTCTGGCCTAAAACATTTTTGTTAGATTTGTTAGACAAAAGTATAAAATGCAAAATTGTTCAGAATTTTATGCTGATTCGAATGATATGTTTAGTTTTTTTGAAATTCGGCCAAAAAGTTCGAAATATTCCCGAATTACTTAAAAATACAGTTTTTAAGGATATTTCGAACTTTTTGGCCGAATTTCAAAAAAATTAAAAATACATTTCCGGTGAAAAAGTTTTAAATTTCAGGATTTTCCATAAAGAAAAGTTTTAATTTTTTTGAAAAAAACTAAATTATTATTCAAGCGGCCGAAAATTTCAAAAATTGTCAAAATTTAGGCCGAAAATGACCATTTTCAACGAAAATTTGCAATTTTTGGATCATTTTAGATCATATGAAAAAATGATCCAAAATATGATCTGTTCTGATAAAGAGTTCAAAATGATCTGATCCTGATCTGTTCCGGGAGTTCGGATCAGAACATTTCATGGATCAGATTATACCGAATCATGGGCTGGAGGATCAAGAAAGAAACTGATCAAGACTCTAACCGCAAAAGAACAACTTAATTCAAGATATATCATTTTACATTTTTGATTTTTTGTTTTTTGAATTTTCAGCATTCTTACACTAGGGCTACAATGCATCCGCAATCCGCGTCCGCGTCCGCGCTTCCCTTGTTGGTTTTGCGGATGAGAACGCGGAGCGCAAAATGTTGACATTTGCGGATGACAACGCGGATCCATTGTAGCCACTCCTTGCGGATTGTAAAACGGATTGTAAAACGGATACAAACGCGTTTACAAACGCGGATGCATTGTAGCCACCCATTGTAGCCACCCTTGACGGACGCGGACGCGGAGGAACGCGGATGGCATTTCGGACGCGGATGCGGACGCGGACAAAGTGGCTACATTACTCAAAATTTTGCGGATTGCGGACGCGGACAATATCAAAATTTTTGATATTTTCGTCCGCAAACGTCAGCAAAACCTCGCAATTATACAATTTTACAAACAAAAAAGTACAAATTATTAAATATTATGATTAATAATTCTTATAAAAATAAAAATGCTCATAAAAAGAAATAAAAATTAAAAAAAATAAATTTAAATTAAATTGAAATTTATTAAAAATAATGCGAAAAATCAAAAATTAAAAAACCTAATAAAATTTAAAATTTTTTAAAAATTTTTACATCATTTTTTGGCCAGAATTTTTTTAAAATTTATTATGGAATTTTTTTACTGAATCGTGGGAATACAAATAAGTATAATGGAATTAATTTATTTTTTTATATAAAATTTTTTTAAATTATTTTATTTTATTATAAAAAGCAAAAAATTGAATTTGATGTCATCCGTCTCCTTGGGTGGCTACAATGCATCCGTCCTCTGGGTGGCTACAATGAGTCCGTAATCTAGCTGGCTACAATGGAAATTTCATTTTCTGTTCCGTTTTCGCATCCGCGTTAACAATCCGTGTGCGGATCCGTCAAGGGTGGCTACAATACATCCGTCTTGGCATCCGCGTCTGCATCCGTCTTTGCGGACCGAAACTCCATCCGCAAAATGAAGTTTCCATAGTAGCCACCCATCAAAAATTTTGCGGACGCGGATTGCGGATGCATTGTAGCCCTAGTGTTACCTCCCCTCGAAACAGGCCACAGTCATTGCGTCACTGTATTAAATATGGCTACCCTTGTTTTGCACTTGTATGTGTTGTACTTGATGGTGCCGACAACCATCTATGGTAAGAATAAAAGAAGAATTGGACATCGTCCGTTTAATAACCTTTTCTTGACAAATGTCAACTCATTTAAAAATAAAAACATTCATTTGATGAAGATGAAAGTGTTTTAATAGCTAATTAACAAATTTATTTTTGGGATCAACAAAAGATTTACCGTCGAAACACCGTGAAAATCATGGTTTATCGATTTTTAAATGCGCGGATTGTATTCTCTACGCTCGGTCCTATGCCCAATATCGATGTTTTTTTTTCTGGAGGTTTTTTTCATTTTTTGTTTTTCCATCCCTTAGCCGACTTTTTTCAGATCATTTTTCGACATGAAATTTTGGGGATAGAAAATTTTTAAAAATTTTCTTATATTCCAGAGGGTTCAATCTTTCATTTGACAACAAATTCATGAAGATTGTTAAAGCAAAATTGATATATTTAAGAAATAGCCAAAACTACGGAAACTTATGGGACTCCATGATGCATTAAATACAATATTAAATATGTACATCTTAAACCCTTGAAACTTCAAAGCAAATAATTTTGTTTTTAACTTTTTTGCACAAAATGACGGACGTCATCTTTAGTATTTGCGCAAAAAATTAAATATGAATAAAAAAAGTTAAACATAAAAATTAAAGAAAATATTAAACACTATTTTATTATTTAATCGTTCCCTCATTGAGCACCTAAATTGTAAAGATTGGTAATTTTTGGACAAACGAAATTTCACTTTAAAAATCCAGAAATACCATTTTGGCCAAACTACATATTGCATTAAACAAAAATATTTTTGTAACCATCAGGCCTCCAATGTTATACTTTTGGACCCGGTGTGAAGCTCCATCCTGAAACCTGTCCTCCGTTTATAGATCAGCCAATTTGCGCTATATTTGAATGTGTGGGAGGTTAGTTATGGTTAGGGTTTAAAAAATATCCATAAAAAATTTTAAATTAGGATGCAAAACCAAGTAAACTAATTCAAAAAAATTATTCTTGGTTGAATTTGCAAATGAGGAACATTGGAACATTTCAGAGTTTACATTAGAGAAAACTGGTCGAAAATGAATAAAATAAAAATTACAAAAATGGTATTTTTTAAAAACACGGAAATTGCCTACCGTATTTTCTCTATTTTTACGGTACCTTCTAATTTAACGGTACTCTCTAATTTAGCGGTACCTTTCGGCCGGGGTTGAAAATTTTAACGGTACCCTCTATTTTAACGGTACACTAGGTAATTTAATGGTAATTTCCATCGGAGGCAAATTTTTACATCTGTTCTTTCTTATTATATTTTTCAATGATTTTGAAGGATCTTCCCAAGGAAAATTAATTGATTTAGAGACTAAAAAACTGGAAAAAAATAATAAAAAATCGTTTTAAAAATTTTTTGAACCTGCATGAAATTTTTATAAAATTCTAAATGTAAAGTTTTAAATTGAATGAATATTCTCAAAATTTGTTCCATTATAAAAATTAGTTATAACATTATTGCTCTTCAAAAATCTTTGGCTCTATTTTAGATTTACTTCTTGCACTTTAAGTATAATGCAATTTCAGATTCTTTTTTCAGCACATAGTAAACTTTAAAGTTTGTTTAAATTGACTATCAAATACATCTGGATGATTATGATCGACCATTTTTTTAATAAGAAATGGTTAGATCCAGGCACAAATATTATGGAAAAGAGGAAATTTGTACAAAAATTTGACGAAATTTAGCAAAATATATTTAAAAAATTCTTCAAATATCACAGGATGGGCTGAACCGGAGGAGGTTGAAAAATTTAACGGTACTCCTCTAATTTAACGGTATCTTCTATTTTAACGGTACCTCTCGGCCGGGGTTGAAAAATTTAACGGTATACCGTAAAAATAGAGAAAACACGGTATATTTTATTTTTTAATTAAAGAAAAATTTTATAGAAAATACTTGGGAAATTTTTCGAGAAATAATTTTTAAAATTGAATTTTGTAAAAATTTTGAGAAATATTTCAAAAAATTTTTTTTAATTGTAAATTTTCGGTTTTTATTCTTTTTTTGTTATGAATTTCCCAAACAAGCCAAAATATTCACACAAAATATCCAAATATCCATATAAAGTCCAAAACATCCAAAATATCCACATAAAAGTTGCTTTTTTTGAACTCAAATCAAGCTAGAAATGCTTTTTATTTGATTTTCAGGCCATTTTGAGCCTCCGCAAAAATATCCATTTGGATATTTTTTAAGCTCTACATAGTTATGGTATGGAACATAAATCAAAATTTGGAGTGTAAAATAAAAGCGGTCGATGGTCGATTCCAATGGCTGGTTATCCGACATGCGGACCTATTAATGATTAAAAAATAAACGAGAAATTTTATATACCTCCGAAGGTAAAGGGCAGTATGAAGCGCAAATTACGAACAAAAAGAGTTTGTCCAATTGATTTTTTAAATCAATTTATTTAATTCCCATTCTTTGACTTTATAATAAAAATTTGTACAATATTTTATTCGTGAGGTATCCAAGAGTGCATCAGTTGTAGACGATATGAATCCGTGATCATGACATTGCCAAACATTTTCCAACCATGGCACTATTGAAATGTAAATTCGAGAACTAAACATCCAAATCATTAGTTGAGAACATTACAATGCATCCGTGGAAATTTCAAAACCAAACATCAAAAATCGATAAAATGTTCAGATGAAGTTTTGAATATGTTCTGATGAACCAGCTGTTTTGAAACTTTTGAAACTTTCACAATCTATTGTAGACTCCCCATATTAATGTTTTGGCCAGTTGGGTTTGGTTGCAACATAATGATGTAATTTCCGTAAAATTTAAGTTTATTATTGTGTTTAAATTATGGTCCAAATTCGCGCACTTTTCACAGGACCCAACATGACTCGCGGGGAATGTAGTACTGCGGATACGTGCAATTTCAAGCAATCAACCCCAGCGGAAGCTATGTGTGCGAGAAAAGGTGGAAAACTGAGATGTACTGTTGAGTGCAAGGAGAACTTGTGCAATGTGCCGGGTGGTAGAGGCGACGGGAGCAACGGATCGCTCGGTGTGAGTGTCCCAATGATACCTATGCAGATGATAATTCTGGTCATGGGAGTTGGTGCGGCGCTGGTCAGATTGTTCCGTGGATTCGAAGCACTCTGATCAGTGATCGGAATCGGGAGAAAGAATAAGGGATACTTTTATCCATTTGGTCCTCGATTTTTCCTCTTATGTCTTACAAGTGATCATTTTTCTACTGTTAGTCGGAATTTGCATATACCATTTCTGCCTTTTTGTAGAGAATGCACGCCAACGGCGGGAAATTTAAAAATTAAATACCTTTAGAGCAAAAAGATATTGAATGTTTAAATTTTAAAACGGTCGTTTATCCATACGGATCAACCACACACTGGGATGGCATTCATAGTTCAATTTTTAATAAACCTTAATCATGATTATTTGTAGATCGTATTCATTATTTTGTTTGATATAAAAATTTTTATGGCGCGCATTGCTTAACTGTGATCATGATCATATATGGTGAGATCGATGCTAAAGACGCAGGAAGCATCCTATCAAATGCCTAAGACACAACGCTAGCGGAGAGAAATCAAAAGTTCGGTGCAGGAGAGAATTTTTCTCAAATCCAAAGTGCCAAGAAAAATTATTTTCAAATCAATTTTTAAGAATATTTTCAACCCATTGATTATTTTAAATTTAAATATTATTTTTATTTATCGTCTTAATTAACATAAAATGCAAACTTCTGTCATGCCCGAAACCATTTTTTAGAAGTTAAATAAACAATTAAATAAAAAAGAAACCATTATATCATAGTGAGGGTAGTGTGTTGGGCCCCCAGAGTTGGGGTTTTGGGGAAGTGGATCAAGAGGACGACGACAAGAGGACAGGGAATGGAATTGGGGAGGGAAAACCCGGGCCCTGGGTTTGGAATGGAAACTCCCCGAAACCGCCCCGAACTCCAATGTCGGTTCGACTTCCTTCCAGCACCTTTATCTCAGAAGCACCACATAGAGAAAGGATGATAACAACTCCGATCGGATCACTTCCATCATCGACTCCTTACTGACTGATTATGGGGAGGAAAAGCACAGATGAACAAAAGGGGCGGGGACGGAAATGGGGAAGGCAACGGAAATGGGGAATGAATGATCAAAGAACGGAATGGGAAGAGAAGTGTCCAATAGCTCCGTGGATGATGAATTTTGGGGTGCCGCCGGGAGAAACCCTAACAACTTCCCCCTTCCCTGGGATCGTCCCCGATCCTCCAGATTAAAACAGAGGGTGAAAGGTGCCAAAGGCAAGAGAGATAGGAAGAGCACCCCGAGCGGGAGAGAACGAACGGTCAACACCAACACACCCCTGCAGCACTCCGTTGTTGTAGTCTACCGCCGTCTGAACAGCCCTTTCACAGCCATGTCTCCGCAACCCCGCCACAATCAACTGCAGTCGCATCCTCGTGTAGAAACGTTGTCTAACACAGCCTTGGAAGCTAGATCCTGCAGCCAACTCCAATGCAGCACCTTCGGCACGTTGTTGAAGCATCCTGACCATCCATCTGCGGCTGCCGTGTGAGGAGCGCCCTGATCGAGGAACCCGAACTCCCCAGCTCCACTGAGGGGTGCTGTCAGGTGTGGCTGATCCTCCAGATCGTTGGGCCCACGGTTTGCATCAGCACGCAGAGGAGTTGAACGGCACAAAGTGAAGTTGTCGTCGGAGCGACAATGCAAGCACAGAGAACCGAACTGGCAGCATGCAAGTGCCTTTCCGCCATCCTGCCGTTGTCTACCGCGTTGACAGCCAACCAAGTCGCCAGGGAGTGCCGTGCCTTCCGACCGAACTGGCCCACTCAGTGAGATAATGGGAGGGTGAGGAGAGAAAAGAGGAAGAGTGGAGGAAAGGATGGAGCCCAGATCCAGAGAAAGTCATGGTGGAAACCCCAGGCAGCAAAAAGAGGGAAGGGAGTTTGGGGTGAAGAAAAAACGGAGCCACCGGAGTCCCTCTCCCCCCATACCGCAGGAAGGTCCCCTTCCCCGAAGTGCCCTTGCTGCAGCTCATCCTTCCTTCCTTCCTTCTTTCAGCGGCGCGACGGCCCCGGTTGTCCTCGTCCGCCGGCGCCACCTTGGGGAGGATAAGGTTGGAATCGGTCACTCCCACTCCCTGATGGCCCACCTGCACCAGCACCTGTACCTGATCCCCGCCACCTATTCTCAAACCGACGGTGGAAGAAGTCATCCTTGACCAGCTGCCCTTCCTCCGCTCTCAACCTCCCGCGGCCATCATAGGAGCACTCCCGCTGGCGGACCACGTCCAGATAGAAAGGGCTGACCACATCCGTCTCGGTCAGTGCCTTGAACACGTCTCGGTCAGTGCCTTGAACACGGAGCGCCGAGCACATGTGGTGACAACCACAGCAATATCACTTTCGTGACCCTGCGTGGCGTCCACCGTTGTCACCAGGACCCGATCCCGGCATCCCTCTTCCTGCACCAGATCCGCCAGATGCCGTGCCTGCGCCGCATAGAAGTAGATGGCCCGCATTGTCACGCCGGGTGGGAGGATTTGGCAGAGGCGGAACAGGATGCTCATGGCCGTGAAGGACTGCTGGTGGTTCACGGAGGAGCGGCTGATCTCATCCGCCTCATCGCCATCATCCTGGTGAACAAGGACCAGTGGGACCCCGTTTACCGGCATTTTGAAGTGTTCCTGCGCTGCCAAAAAGTTCCTCAGTTCCGCCGGGCGGCCTGGTCTCAACAGTTCCCCGTGCGGCTCGTAAAAGGCGGCAGAGACACAGCGCACGATTGTTGGATGGGACCGGTAGGAGACATCCAGTGCCGTCCCATCAGCGCCTTCCGCCTCGTCCAGGTTCAGGATCACACTGTCCAGGCCAAAGCCCTGGCGGATGGCACCAGGTGGACTCGCAGCTGCCGGCGATCCCCGGTGATCAGCACCTTCCGCAGCTCGGGGAGGTTGGAGACCAGGGACGCCACCTGTACAAACGGGGCTTGCCCGGCCTCGTCCACCACAAGATGGGTGGTGGTGTCGAAGAGGCCGGGGACCTGTTCCGCAAACGAGAGCGTCGCAAACGTTACCCGCCTTGCCGCGTGCTCCTTCACCAACCTGGCGACGAGCGCCTCCTTGGCAATCCGGGGGTTCTTCTCACACGCCTCCAGGTACTGGTCCACCAACTTCCTCTCCCTCGCTGCCTTTCCTGCTCTCTCGGTGGCATCCAACAACGCCTTGAACTCCTCCGCTTCCACGGCAGCTGCCAGGAGGAAGGGCGAAATCCGGGAGAGCTCGCTTGCATAGTTCGTCTTCCCGCTGCCCGAGAACAGAGCCAACATTGATGGCTCGATGCCCTCCGCCTGCATAGCCACCTTCATCTCCTGGACGAGCTTGGCCACCGCAATGTTGAGCGGTGCCAGACAGAGCACCCTCGCGCCCGGGCCACCACCGCGGCAACGATGGAAGCTGCGGTAAACGTTTTACCGGTCCCGGGCCCTGCCTGCTGGAACACCACGCGAGGTGTGTTGTCCAGCATCAGCGCCGCGGACTGCCTCTGCCCTCCACCGAGCGACCGCAAGGCCCCATGCTCCATGAACACCTCCGGATGCTCCAGATACTCCTGCGGTGCCGGAAGCGGCGATCCAGGGCGTCCCAGCATCACCTCCATCAGGCGTCCGACCGGGACCTCGGGATTCTTGGCCCAGTTGCTGCACTGATGGCTGGCCAGGATCTGTGCACGGTTCCTTGCCCTGGAAGCGATCATCGGCCTCAGCTCTGCCTCCTCATAGTCCCCATTTCTCAGCTCCTCAAACCACTGCCTGACCGGCTGCTTGCAATCCTCCCCCGGCTCCTGGTACCACAACACCACCTTCCCCTCAATTCCATACCCATCAGCATCCGCAAACTTCCGGATCTCGACCACGCTGCCATTCGCGCAGGCCCGGTCCAGAGTGCCAAACTGGACAGGCAGGCGACCGCGACATCCGGCTCCCAAATGTCCGTCAGCGCCACCAGATCCGACATTGTCGGGACGACGAACCGGAACTGGAACGCGACGCCATGCTTCTCGACCGCTTCGATGGCATGCGGATTGACCACAATCGTCCACCGCCTGAGTTGCTCCCTCTCGTCAGCCCACTGCGCAGCCAATGCAGCGGCCAAAGCCTGCTCCCCAAACTCAACCTGTTCCCAAGACAAATCCCTGCTGAAAGGAAATGACAGGGACCGGGGTTCAGGGTCCACTCCCACAATCAAGGACGGGTTATAGGCCAAAACTTCATCACCTTCCCGGACGCGGAACTTGGCCGGCAAGACGTAGTGGCGCGCCACAAGAACCGCCTACGGTCTGCACACCATGGCAATCCGCAGCTTGACCAAGGCCCCCTTCAGGATGTCTGCCTCATGCAGCTGCGGCGACAGCTCCCTCCGTCCGAACCGCAGCATGCAGGGGAGCTCGACCGCAGCAACCATGGCGGACTTCAGATGCATATCCCCACCGCGCCTGTGGTCCCTGTCCACATTGACCACCAAACCCACCGTCGTGACCACCACGGACTGCTGGACACTGACCACCTCCACCGCATGGGCCTGATGGTTGACTCTGGAGCGCATGCGGTTGAACCAGTCGCCCTCATGCGCCCAGCCAGAAGGGGTGTCGAGCCAACAGTACCGCGCCACCTCGACGGCATCGCCCATCGCCAATGGCCGGGTCTTCATGGTGACAGCTTCGCTGTCGACCCATATCAGCTCCGGCCACCTGAAAGACCACCCTATGCGCGAGGCCACGGCCCCACCATCCTGCAGCTGGGACACAAGGTACCAGAACGGTTTGGCCTCATTGCCACCAGCCGTCCGCGGAGGCCCTTGGCCACGGCCCTGATTGAACTCACCCCTGGGCTCTTCGCTGGCCACCCACATCGTACCGTCCTCATCCTCAACGGCTGGCGGGAACTTTTGGCCCCTAAACGCCCCTCCATCTCCTTACTCAGACCATCCATCTCACTCGAAAAACCACTATTCCCAAACTCACCATCTTCTTCAACCTCTCCTTCATCTTCATCATTTTCATTCGGCCCGGAGGCCATGTCGTGGGACTCATCGCCCCCACCTCTCACGACCTCACCCCCATCCGGCTCAGAATCCAAATCACGGCCAACCTGGCCTTCTTCATCACCCTCCTCCACTTCACCAGAATTTTCCTGAGGCCCGGAGGCCATTTCCACCACTTCCATCGGCACATCTCCACCTCCCGTTTCCGGACCAACGGCATTCAAGCCGAGTGGATCCGCCGGGTCACCGGCCGGAGGTTGACCGGCACCATCGGTCTCATCGGCCTCCTCCTCCATTCGCTCCATAGGCGGCTCTTCCGTCTCCACCAGTGGCGCCTCCATTTCCATTGGCGGCACCTCCGCTTCAACTGGCGGCACCTCCGCTTCCACAGGCGGCACCTCCGCCTCCACAACAACATTTTCCTGCGGCCCGGAGGCCTTTTTGGACGATTTCGGAGTTTTGGAAGAACGCTTTTTAGTCATCTAAAAGGGAAAAAACAAAATCAGGGGTACAGAAAAATAAATAAACAAATAAAAATAGAAAAAGACAAAAAAGGAATGAATGAATGAATCCGCCGGCAGATCGGCCGTAAGTGGGGAAAAGATGGGAAACTGAATTAATGGCCATTCACATTGGCCATTTAAAGCAGTCACTAATGGATGTTCCACTCCCCCGCCGTAAAGGCGGGGCCATCACAGACACTTTACAGTTTTTCCCCATCCCCATTCCTCCGGCGGAACATTACAACAACAGCAATTCATCAAGGGACAAGGGAAAGCGGCCGGGGAAACAGAAAAAGAAAGGGTGAGCGGCCGGGGAAACGTAAAAAGGTCGCCTTTGCCCCGCAAAAGCGATCGGACAGCCGCCAGGGAAATGTTGCGAAAGGTCAGAGACGGGGTTGAAAAAACGAATATGTCAGCGACACCGACAAAGACACCCGACCAAAAATGGGAACCAAAGCAAAGGGGAGGGACATAGGGAAGGAAAATGAGAGGTACTATAGCGGGCAAAATAAGAGCACAAAGGGAACGGAACGGACAGAAATTGAAGGATGAATGACCCAAAAACCGAAGAAGAAAAAAAATGAAAAGGGCAAAGGGAGATCAGTTTGAAAATTGAGATTTATCCTGACTGCAGAAGATGTGCAGAAATGTGCGGAAATAAGATGTGCGGAACATATCATATAACTACAGGCCTCCGGGCCAAACGAAAATTTATCCGAACGGAATAAAGATGCTTCGGTCAACGTTTTTATTAGACCATTTATAAGACTGCCTAACACGTACACACATCAGATTGAGCTTATTTTAATGGCCCAAAAAAAATATTGTTCCCCTGGCTAACCAACGCCCAACCATTGAAATAGTGGCTCAAACACAATTCCATCCGATCAAAAGCAAATTCACTCCTTTGCAAACATTTATGGCCGGGTCTAACAAGTCTAACCCTAACCCGACCCGACTTCAAATCCAAACAAAACACTACATAGAGCGGTCCAAAAAAAACGAACCACTAGGACAATGATTCGAGAAGACAACCGTAGAAGCGCTCACAAAATTGACAATTAAATACCGGACCCGGACCCGAATGTCGACCTACCCGAACATTTCATACAGAGGCCTGTTACGAATCATTTAATGTCCTATTCATTTCTTTATAAGTGAAAACAACCCAGATTAAGCCAAATTTGGTAATCCTGGACACTTCCTGAATAGATCGTGATAAACTCACTGTTACAGACCCGATGTAAGACCAATTAAGAAGATACCCGAACAGATTACACTTAAGACTCTCCTGTATGATTAGACACTCTTATCACAGCCCCGCGATACCGAGCAGGGAAGATTAAGCCGACTGCATCTTGAAACCTAGCAGAATTACCAAGTTGCAGACTTCGCGTCTTACAGACCACCATGCAGACCAAGTAGAAAGTTATCCGAACAGATACTAAAGGATGTTCTACTCTATCATCCGACACCATAAACATACCTATTTATCCCTGACTAACCAAGTTCAAGTCAAAGTAAAACTTACCCAGTCCAAAAAAACAGGGGTTAGAAAATTCGAACATTTTAGACCACCCCTCCGATCAAATATAAACTTATCCGAACATTTTGTAGAGCAGATCATCCTCTATCGAATGACACCAAAATCGAATCCATTGATTCATGATCAATCTAGTTTAAGTCAAAACGAATCAGCCATCGTCACCATCGGCTAAGACAAGGAGAAAGAAGAACCAATTGATAACTACAGACTTAGAATCTGACAAAATAAAATCATACCCGAACAATCCATAGTCCATTTCACTTGCAACATTTCCCATTTTTATTTTCTTGATCGGATAATTTTTACCCGAGATTAAGTCCGATCAATCCGTCAACCCATATCAGTCAGTTAGTTCCGTGGCATAGCTCCGCGCAAATGCCCTTAGGGCATTTTCTCGATCAGTCAATGATCACAACCACAAGAAAAGAAAATCTTCTCAACCTTCAGCCCAAACTCACCCAATACTAAATAAAATATAATGGTCAACATACCATCTAAACTGGCCCGACGAGGAATTAGCAACGGCCAAGCGGAGATCAGAGAAAGACTTGATCGGGAAAGAGAGCAGCAACGAGCTGCTGGGATGGGTAATAAGAAAACTTAGCCCAAATTCTAACCGGCGCTTTTCAAGCGGGGGTGGCGGCGAAGCAGTCGGCCGCCGCTGAAAGGCAGCTGCTGGCCGCAGAAGCTCGCGGATTTCGGCCATTCGTCTTGGCCACGGCCTCCGGGCCAAAGGAACTCGTAAGTATGTGGGATCGGGGCACTTCTGTTAAAAATTAGACATACTATGCCCCTTTAAAGTGGAAGTGCCTGTTTATCGGCCATGCTTCCGGGAAATGATGAATTTCCCGGCTTACATCCGGAAAATAGAGCAAGAGCAGTGGGACGAAGAGATTCAGGAAATTCGGGTTCCATTCATAAAGGTAATAAAAACAGGTATCTCCCAAAATCGATGCAAACATCTAGGTCATTCCTCCAAAAAGTTGGGTACCCAGGCCAACGGATCCAAATTACGAGTGCCTAGAAGTCACTGTGAGTCGCACAAAGTAAGAATTTGCCGGAAACTTTTCCAAAACACCCCAGCCCCCAGGGTCCAACAAGTCCGGGTCATCGGAAACGGATTTTATGAAGTTTCCAAGAAGCGCGAATTGCGCAACAATCCGAATTTCTATGAGTTTCGTGCTCAACATGACGGACAGCCTCCAGCCGGCACCCTGCAAGAGCGAGTGCTTAGGTCTGTAAGATTAGGGAAGGCACCAGCTAATTATCCTATGTCACCAGAATTTTGGACGATCTGCCTAAATGTGCAGATCGGATCTACGGATCAGACAGCCCCGGTAGTGCCTTCCACCCGAGTTGCAAATATTTTAATGTAGACAATCTGCAGACGGGTTTGGAACAGATAGTGAGTAATATGGGTTTTTCTTGTTGCCCGGAGGCATAAAAAAAATATAGGTGGATGTCGCTGGCGTAACAACGCCATATTGTTACGCTGGCACCAACTCCAGCCTCTTCGCCATGCACGTTGAGGACTACAATCTTTATAGTGTCAGCTATCTCCATGCTGGCGAGGTGGAACCCAGCCCTCATAGGCCATAAAGCCCCTTAATTTATAGCCCAAATTTTGGATCGGCGTAGCGCCATCCGATGCCGACAGGTTGGAGAAGCTGCTGCGTCAGCAGCTGGTCTCCAGCGAACAGCTGCCAGCCGGTGCCAAGGGCCGGTGTCCGGGGCTCTTCCAGCATAAAATATATTATGTCGACCCCCGGACACTGGCCGCTCACGGAATCCCCTTCTTCCTGACCATCCACGAGAAGGGCGAGTTCGTGATCAGTAAGATCCATTGCGCAGAACGACAGCCCTAAGCTCGTCCAATTCAGCATTTCCAAAAGGATACCACGAAGGTGGGAACATGGGCTGGAACTGGGCTGAGGCTGTAAATTTCGCAATGCCGCGGTGGTTGGAGGGCAATTACGGTAAGGACATGTCCACCACACTTCACTGGATCAAGACAAATTTTAGCGAAGTGCCTCTGCAGTTGCTTCAGCAGGACCATGACGATCGGACCCGAGAAACTATCTGAACTCCGTAGATACTGGCACGATCAAGCCGGGACGAGTTCCGATAGCCATTGATCTCATGATAGAAAAAAAATATTTCATTTTTCGTACTTTCCACAAAATTTTATGTAAAATCATTCTCGAATAAATAATATGGATATCTCTACTGGAATTTCTTGATCCTAGGGCGTAGATCATATTTACGGGGTTCGATAAACAATTCTGGTTCATTTTCTTTTGGCCCGGAGGCCTGATCCTCCTGAATTCCGATCATAGGTTGCGTCTCCACATCGATCTCCGGATTCTGCTGTCGTACTTCAGCCGAATCCGCTTCCTCCAAGGCTGACTTTTCTTCCTCTGGCAGAACGGGGACCGTGCAAGCGGGACCAAGCAACTCGAAACACTTTTTGAGTTGATTGACGTGCAAACGCTTTGGCTTAGCCTGGGGAGACGAGCAACTAATGACAGTTGCATGAATGCCGTCAACTTCGATTACTCTGAAGATGCCTTTCCATGGCAAATGGAACTTTTTTGACGAATTCGGCTTCCCATCATAGTTCCGTATCAGAACACGATCTCCCACCTGAATATCTAGCGGCCTTACCCTTTTATCGTACTGTTCTTTC
>LDKF01003814.1:14509-27401 GCA_001026735.1 Rotylenchulus reniformis | reverse complement strand
TCGAATAACGCTTGAGGGTTGGCTGGATGAGCATGGAAGATCAACATAGCAAAATAATGTTGCAGTTGTTTAAAGTTCATCTTCTCGTCAGACGCATCTTGCATCGCACGTCTAAACATTTCATCAGATTCCAGAAGACCAAGCACCTCTGCAGTCTTTGTGAAGGTTGGATAACTAACGCCATCTACTGTTCGTAAATCGACAAATGAAGTTGGCCCCGGCCGATTTAAAAGTAGCAGTCTTAATTATAATAAAAAAAATCGACCACAAAAAGATAGAAATACCTTATCGCAAAAAGTTCATGTTTGCGTGGAGATACCGTGTAGATCCGCACGAACATATGTGCTTTCTCGGGGTCTTCTTCGAGTGGATATTTTCTTTGTTTCCATTCACGTGCATTATTGTCCCATCTTAAATGTAAAAGCATAAAAACAGAGGCACTATATGAAAGTCGCCCGTTCTAGAGCCTCTAACTTTTTAGATTCCAAGAAGACCGAAAACGGGTAGCACAGATATCTGCCCGTATGGAATACGGGCAGGACACAAACAGACTACTTCTAAGAATAAGTGCCCTTCATATATAGCCAAAAATCTTACGAGTAGTAATACGGAACACGATCAAATGTTAATTTCCTGGCATCCGGGCGGTCCGCGCATAATTTAAAAAAAGCTGTCAGTCGTGTTTTTGAATCTATTTTCCACCGTCCTTCCTCTTCATAGCCTTCTTCTACCACGATGGTCTGTCCGCCCTCGTCATGAACACTCAAAGTGTAGATTTGGTGTGACATTTGCACAATTTTGTATGAGTGAAGTCGTAAATAAGCCTCCAGTGCAGTCATATATCGAACTTTGAAAGTTGCAGCGATTTCGTCATAGTCATATGTATCGGCATCTTCGCCACTGCTTGTACTTTTTCGGCCACTGCGCGGTTGTGTCACTTTAACATAGCCTTTTTCGAAGCCTATAAAAAATCCATTTTAGATGAGTCAATCAGTTATAAATTAGATTTAGGAAAACACCTTTTATTATGTATTTAAATACATATTTGCATGCTTTCTGTCCGAACACATATTCCACATTGATATGACAGCCATATTTTAGCAATAGGAATGGATTATATGAAACCACATGTCTGTCGTCCATTAACAGTTCAATTTGGACGCCTCTTTTCTTCTTTCGAAATGTTTGTCCAGATTCTTCCTAAAATGCAAATACTGGCGTTACTTCCAAAGTTGGCGGTTCTGGGATACTAATTTTTATTGAGTCCGGGACTCATTTTTAAATGAAGTGTATATCGGAGGAACAGAAAGAAGCTATAGTAAAGTAACACTAATTTTATCGTACGGGCAGANAAAAAAAAAGAACCACAATTATGAACCACTAAAAATGAACCACTGGCATAATTTTCCTGGGGGTTTTTGACCAAAGTGCTGATGCCAGTAATCTGCGCTGGCGCCAATTCCACGGGATTTTTTCAAAAAAAGAACCACCAATTATGAACCACTAAAAATGAACCACTTTGTGTTTTTAATATTTTTTCAAAAAAAAGAACCACCAATTATGAACCACTAAAAATGAACCACTGGCACAAAATGCTGGTGCCAGTAATCTGCGCTGGCGCTGGCGCCAATTCCATATTTTTCCAATATTTTTCCAAAGTGCTGGTGCCAGTAATCTGCGCTGGCGCTGGCGCCAATTCCATATTTTTCCAATATTTTTCCAAAGTGCTGGTGCCAGTAATCTGCGCTGGCGCTGGCGCCAATTCCTTATTTTTCCAATATTTTTCCAAAGTGCTGGTGCCAGTAATCTGCGCTGGCGCCAATTCCACAGTGCCAGTACAGATTACTGGCATAGAACTTTATTTTTCCAATAATTTCAAGATATTTCAAAACGAAAGTTTCGTATATAATTATACCAATAAATTGAATATATCAAATTGCATTGTTTGATGAATCTTGCATAGGTTCGGCATCTTTATTCTTGTTAACGACAGACACGTCATCGCTAGAATTTGCTTGTTCCTTCAATATATTCGGATATTATAAATAACTGAATACTAACACTCACTTCATCTGCAAATGTCTGTGGATTCTTATTACTTTGGTCCTCACACTGTTCTGTAATCATCTTTTCACATTTTGCTCCACTGATATTTGATTCATCCTAAGTGTAAAAGTGATAAATGCTATGAGAAAAAACTTACTACATAACTGAAGGCAGGCGGTCTGGACTTTGCCAATGCTTTGGCAAGTGGTTGTAATTCAATGGATTTACGATCTGCTACATACGAATTGAACTCGTATAGCATCTGGTTAACCATAGGTCGCAATTCTAACCAAATGCGGTCTTCTTCCTTCGAAAACTTTTTGTGTTCTATATCCAGTGCCTGCCTGGCCTTCCTCTCAGAACCTTCATAATCGATAGCTGCTCGTGTTGCAATTTCTGAAAATTATACCAAAGGAAAATTCAAAAAGATAATAAATCTATATACCACTCTGATTAGCAATGGCTTTTTTGGTAGCATCATCAGCAAGTGTATTATTTTCCAATAATTGCTTCAGCTTCTGCCGTTCCCCACACATGAATTCCTTTGATGAATTAAGTCTAGCACTGATTTCATCTCTGCGCTCTGAGTGTATAGCCCCGGCTTTATTGATTCGCTCTATCGCGTCAAGAACGCAATAACCCAATTTGGGCAACAAAACTTCGCGTTCTTCGGCATCAACAGAAGCGTAAAAATCCCTCCGTTTGTTAAGAAATTCAGCTCGCTGCAAATCATAAGCTGAAAAGGTTTTAAAAATAGCAAATATAATCTATACATTGTAATTACACGCAACAAATTAACAAATGCATCGAATAAATGTTTACCTAAGTACAGATCTGCTCGCATGAAATACGGGAAATCAACAAAAACAAACAGATCTGCCCGTATGAAATACGGGCAACCAAACAAAACAAATAGATCTGCCCGTATGAAATACGGGCAATATAAAAAAAAATTAAGAAAAATTTCCATGCATTTTTGTTGATAAATAAAACCTGTCGGAATTGGTGAACTAATCATTGTTTCACCATCAGCTTTGGTTGAAGCCCCTGCTTTGATATTTGCTGATGAATCTATATTAGTAGATTGAGATTCCGAGATTGCGTGAATAGGAATTTCTTCCTCAACTTCTTCCCCAGCGTCGTTGCAAATTTCATTATCTATATAATGGACAACGATATTTAATGTATAGTTATTTAAAAGGTACCTTTGGATAAGCTGCTGCTGCCGAGATCATCAAAAGTATTTTGCTCAGTCATGATTTTAACCGCTTAAAAAATAAACCTATAAAATAATTAGTCAAATACAAAAAATATCGATAAATATTCCGTTGAGAAATATTTTACGAGGATAAGTAAAAAATTATATAATATATAAAATAAAAAACTTTTTAATTGGGAAAATAATAAATCACCGGATTATTAATGTATCAGACATCAATCAAAACAAAAATTAAAATGGTTGATATTCGGTTTCGCTATCAGAATCGAGTTCATCATTTCCCGCTTGAAAGTGAGCATTTGGCACGATTTGTGGTCGTGGTTCAATGTTGACACCATCAAGTAATTCGTGGTATACAACATTCTTGATGTAGGTTGAGTCCCCAATCTGGCAATTTGGCGCATAAATTTTGATGCCTTCCATTTGGGTCACCCGCGACATGGCTACATAGACTTGCCCGTGCGAAAAACACTGTCCACCCGTTAGCACAAGGGCCATTCTTTTTAGTGTTTGCCCCTGCGCCTGAAAAGTACATTATAAAATAGTAAAAATGGTAAAATCGAATACTTTATTGACTGTCATTGCAAAGCAAGGCCGTACGGGGAACTGCAATCTTCGAAAACGCAGTCCACGATGATGCCGACTCCTTCCATATTCGAACTTCACTCGTGGGATGATGTGGATTTGTTTAGTGTCAGCACGTGGGCCAGTGAGAATACGACAATAGATATTCTCCGCCGTCAATTTCATGACCTGCAACCGTGTCCCATTACAAAGCCCCTGCGACACATCCATATTGCGTATTAGCATCACTGGTGCTCCAACCTTAGGCAAGAAAATATCAATAAATAAATTATACCATTTTGGGCGCTATCACAAAAAGAGGCAATTTTTGCCGCCCGTATTCCATACGGGCAGTTACCTGCCCGTGTTTAATACGGGCGGTAATGTTCTGCCTATATGTAATATATGCGGCACAATTATTTGCCCGTATGGAACACGGCCGGCAAATATGGCCTTTTGGGATAGCGCACTATTTTGTACCTTCAAAACCAATTTGTGTGGTGGCATCCCTGATGGTGTCTCATTGTTTATGGTTTCAATGTTGAAGTCCGTGCGAAATTCATCGATGTTATCTCTTGGTTCTAGAGGTTCATCAAGAGATGGGTAAGTGATCGGGCTCCCGCTCATACGATCAAGTGCCAAATCATTAATTGACTGTACAGCTATGTTGGTCGGGCAAAGTATTGCGTTGTGGGCAATATGGACAGCATTTTCAGTTGGGTCATCAAACAGTGCAGGAGGGAAGCAGAAGTTGAGTACATCATCCAGATTGTTGGCCAAAAGTTCATTCGGAATGGGCAGTAAATTTGTTGTAAGCCCCGGCGTTGTTGTAGAATCATCAATTTGATGTAGTCCATTACCGATTTCAAGAAGCCACCTGCGCAATTCATCTTCGCCTGGAGCAGTTCGCATGTTCTGTCTCAAACTAAATCAGAAAAGGCTAATATTATAAATTATTCCAGCTCTATAACCTCAATTTGATGGATTGATCACGGAATAGAGGGTCCATTCGGATGCTCTCTTTGATCTGGTCTTCACGAGTTCCATGTTCAACGACAGGCGCCAGCTGTTTCCAGTCTCCACCTAGCACTACAATTTTCCCCCCAAAAGGCTTCTCGTTAGCACAGACATCCCGCAAGAGTCTGTCGATGTATTGAAACACTTTGTTACTCAACATACTGATCTCCTTAAAAGAAATTTAATTCTATACTTAAAAAACGTGTTACAAACATCGATGATGATCAGATCAGCCACCCGTAAATGTTCTGCTTTCTTCGATTCGAAATTGATTGTAGGCGGCGTGTCTTTGTCAACGTCATTTGGCACATAGAATTGCCTATGAACCGTAGCCCCACCAATCAACAGCAACGATGCAATACCTGTGCTGGCCCCGGCAATGACGGAACCGCGTTCAAGAGAAGGCTGTAATTACAGACAATTACTATCCGTGCCCGTGATCCATACGGGCATTCTATCCAGTACGGGTATGTTAACCCACAAAAATAACCCAAACTAATATTCAAAGAGGTACACCATAGAAAAAATTGGCACTATATGAAAGGCGCCCATTTTTGGGACTCTAACTTTTTTTGAGTCTCGGTACTCAAGTAACTTTTAACTAAATGAAAAATAACTCAACTTTTAATTTTAGATTGTATTACTATGGTTCGTCATTCGCGCAACGAAATTAATTCTTCTTCAATATTGGAAAAATAAAGTTCTATGCCAGTAATCTGTACTGGCACTGTGTGGAAAAATATAGGAAAAATAAAGTTCTATGCCAGTAATCTGTACTGGCACTGCGTGGAAAAATATTGAAAAATAAAGTTCTATTCCAGTAATCTGTACTGGCACTGTGGAAATGGCGCATAAAATACATTTTTATGTATTTGCATTTTTTTTCGATGCATTTGTTAATTTATTGCGTGAAAATTACAATGTTGAATAATAAAAAGATGAAAATAAGCAATTTTGAGTACCGAGACTCAAAAAAAGTTAGAGTCCCAAAAATGGGCGCCTTCCATATAGCGCCAAAAAATTTCTCTCTTACATTTTGACTTAATTGATCATTTGGATTGGTCGCAACTTGAGGTTTGCCGGCAAGACACCATCTTATCAAGGTGTTGTAGAGAAATGTTTTCCCTTAATTATAAAAATTAATGTCAAAACCAAATGAAAAGTTAATCTAACCACATCCCCCTGCGCCCTCCAGAAAAAACAGTGAACTGCCCCTGCTTTGTACTGCACTTGAAATCTGATCAAAAGCTGCGCGTTGGTCATCATTCAGTTGTGCAATCCCCTTCAATGCGATTTGTTGTGGTGTCATTTTGTGCTTCGATTCCTTTCCATAGAACATGTCCCATATTCCTTCTTCTTCCAGGATCTTTTCTTGTGTTTGGAATTCATAATCGGCAGGCAGGCCGTTTAAGCCCATGTCACTTAATAAGGCGCCTACAAAAAACAACAATACTGTGTAACTTACACACAAGAAGTCCCCATGCAGTTTAGAAAATATTCAACATTTTTCAGCACTTCTGATTCCCGCCTTGTTTTGGTTTTGGGTACAGCATTCGGATCGTTTAAGGCCACTGCTGGGTTCATTTCATCGAGGAATTGGTCGAATAACGCTTGAGGGTTGGCTGGATGAGCATGGAAGATCAACATAGCAAAATAATGTTGCAGTTGTTTAAAGTTCATCTTCTCGTCAGACGCATCTTGCATCGCACGTCTAAACATTTCATCAGATTCCAGAAGACCAAGCACCTCTGCAGTCTTTGTGAAGGTTGGATAACTAACGCCATCTACTGTTCGTAAATCGACAAATGAAGTTGGCCCCGGCCGATTTAAAAGTAGCAGTCTTAATTATAATAAAAAAAATCGACCACAAAAAGATAGAAATACCTTATCGCAAAAAGTTCATGTTTGCGTGGAGATACCGTGTAGATCCGCACGAACATATGTGCTTTCTCGGGGTCTTCTTCGAGTGGATATTTTCTTTGTTTCCATTCACGTGCATTATTGTCCCATCTTAAATGTAAAAGCATAAANTTTCCTGGCATCCGGGCGGTCCGCGCATAATTTAAAAAAAGCTGTCAGTCGTGTTTTTGAATCTATTTTCCACCGTCCTTCCTCTTCATAGCCTTCTTCTACCACGATGGTCTGTCCGCCCTCGTCATGAACACTCAAAGTGTAGATTTGGTGTGACATTTGCACAATTTTGTATGAGTGAAGTCGTAAATAAGCCTCCAGTGCAGTCATATATCGAACTTTGAAAGTTGCAGCGATTTCGTCATAGTCATATGTATCGGCATCTTCGCCACTGCTTGTACTTTTTCGGCCACTGCGCGGTTGTGTCACTTTAACATAGCCTTTTTCGAAGCCTATAAAAAATCCATTTTAGATGAGTCAATCAGTTATAAATTAGATTTAGGAAAACACCTTTTATTATGTATTTAAATACATATTTGCATGCTTTCTGTCCGAACACATATTCCACATTGATATGACAGCCATATTTTAGCAATAGGAATGGATTATATGAAACCACATGTCTGTCGTCCATTAACAGTTCAATTTGGACGCCTCTTTTCTTCTTTCGAAATGTTTGTCCAGATTCTTCCTAAAATGCAAATACTGGCGTTACTTCCAAAGTTGGCGGTTCTGGGATACTAATTTTTATTGAGTCCGGGACTCATTTTTAAATGAAGTGTATATCGGAGGAACAGAAAGAAGCTATAGTAAAGTAACACTAATTTTATCGTACGGGCAGATTAATATTGCTCTGTTTCGTATCGGCAGCAGATAACTCTCGCCCATGTTTCATTCGGGCAGATAACTGTGCTGCCCGTATTTAATACGGGCAGAAAGAGTGTTGCCAGTATTTCGTACGGGCAGATAACAGAATTTTCAGTCGTATTTCATAAAATAAAATCATAATGAGTTAAAATAAAATCTATTTAAGTCCGAGACTCAAAAAATTAAATGTCAAAACTGCCAACTTCTAAATTATCACTAAACTCATCAGTATTAGCTTAATAAAAAAGTTACATGAATGCGCTGTGGATTTCTGTTTGTTCCAGGAAATCTTTGGTAACGGACTTCCGCCATATCTCGTTCCGGATCATCAGCCGGAAGATGATCATCGGCTGGAGAATCCTCTTGGCCCCTGCTGCTTTGTGGCATCAAACATTGTTCCTCTTGTTCAGGTCGTAAACGGATATAATTAGTGTACCTTACTTCTGTTAAAAACAAATTTTATCGACAATTCACGTAAAAAATAAATACCCGATAATTCCGTTCGGTCCGAATAGGGCTTAGGGAAATGCTTTCGACAGTTGTTTTTCTCGTCAAGACAGGCCGCATTACAGTCGTGCATCAGCATTTTTGTAACATAAAACCACAGTCGTCTTTGCTGATGGGCTTCTGGCGATAAGTCATCCAACCGCGGCAATATAGGAATTCGAGCACAGATGTATTCATCAACTTGCTCCGGTGTAAAAATTCGCCCCTGCTTTTCAAGAATCAGTAGCATATGAATGTGCGGCATGCCTAAATATTCTTAATAATAATGGCTAATATAATTAGGCCTAACTAAATATTTATGAGCTTATTCGATTATGAAGTCTGCGTACATACCACTGCCCACTCTAGAATAGCCTTTTTCTAGTCTGTGTAATTAATGGTTACCTCTTTTCTGGTGTTCCACACTGTAGCACCATCCAGCAAGCTTTCCAAGCACATGCCGTTCCGTCACATCTTTGATAAACTCTGTTGCCTTGTCCATGAAGATTCTGCATACGATATCGGCCCGATGAACATAATCTTGCCCCTGCAAAGCTTCCTGTATCTCAGGCCAATTGGAATTGCCTGTGAAAGTGACGAACCTATAAATAAAAATATATAAACATAAATTAGATCATTGTATAGTACTACCATGTTGGATTTCCTAGAAAGCGGACAATTGTCATTAAATCTGCATACTTTCCTTGGTAATAGCGTGTGGAGCCTGCAAAAGTTTGAGGCATGTGGAATATTTTGCCTAGTTTTGCATGAGGCCCCAGCTTTTGAAGGCCTTTTTCTAGAGCCTCTATGTATTCGCGGGCCATGATTTTGCGGTAATTCTTCTTGATTTGGATCATCTTCAAATGCTCCATTTCGTTACGCTCGATGCGATTCAAAATGCTGATGATGAAGTATTCTGCTAATTTGCGAGCGAACCACAGCCAGTGAAAATCGGTTTTGCCACTGCGTATAGCCATACGGTAACGATAGAACTGTCGCTCTGATATATTGCTTCGTTTTCGATGACTGGTTCCTGCTGTGTCCTCAATGTTATTTCGTTGAATGACTGAATCTTCTGAGTCGATAACGTCCTGCAAAAAATATCCAATCTAGTAACAAAATTCGAACAAACAAAATACCACGGTTTCGGATGGAGCCACTGCTGTGTTTGAACTTTCTTCTTCTGATAATTCTGCATCTAAATCAGTCTCTGGTTCCGGCACAAGGTTAGCCCCTGCTTCTGTGTCCAAACTGGGCTCAATTTCTTCATACAGTTCATGTTCCATAGCATTGTCAAGAGATTGATACATTTCAAATTGTTCTTTTTCTTCTCGAGACACCTAATTCGCAATTAAAATCAATAATAACCGTATTAACTTACCACGAAACCCTTCTTTTTAATATACCATTTCCACCCAAGTGTTCCTTGCGGATGAAGCAAGGGAAAACAACAGGGATCAATTTGCGGCATGCCGCTTTTCAATTTGCGCATTTTCCCGGCTTTGTCGCAAATCCAAAAGCCTTAAAAATTTGTTTAAGACGATATATTATATTCATTTACCGCTGATTTCTGGAGCTAATCCTTCGTCTTGTACCCATACCACAGCCACCTGCTTAGCTGTAGGGGCATCAGTTCTTTCGATGACCAAACAGTCTCCTCGTGTTTTTATTGCATCGTCTTTTAATTCGCGGTGTGTCAACAGAACAACCTTAAAACATTGAAATGATCATCCTATAAATTAACAAATGCATTGAATAAATATGCCCTTATGGGCTTATAAATTATTAAAGACTGAGTGCCCCTGCCCGTGTGGAATACGGGAGGCATGATTAGCTGACCGTATGGAATACGGGCGGCATGATTAACTGCCCGTGTGGAATACGGGCGGCATGATTAACTGCCCGTGTGGAATACGGGCGGCATGATTAGCTGCCCGTGTGGAATACGGGCGGCATGAATAGATGGCCGTTAAAAGACTATTATCAAAGAAATCACTATTGCTGATTCTAATTTTATATTATTTTCTAAAGTGATAGTGACCCAAAAAGATGTCTTTAACGTGCCAACACAAAATGCTGGCACATTAATAATAATCATGCCAAGTAATAAAAATCATGCCAACACAAAATGCTGGCACATTAATAATAATCATGCCAAGTAATAATAATCATGCCAACACAAAATGCTGGCACATTAATAATAATCATGCCAACTAATAAAAATCATGCCAACACAAAATGCTGGCACATTAATAATAATCATGCCAAGTAATAATAATCATGCCAACACAAAATGCTGGCACATTAACAATAATCATGCCAACTAATAATAATCATGCTAACTAATAATTTAGATGTCCAGGCATTTGCACCACAATGTCAATACCCCAAAATAATCCATATTACCATTAGTACCTTTATTTTATATACCAATCTACCTGAAAATGTGGTATTTCTTCTGATTTCTGCTCGGCATTCCTGATGTGATTTCCCACGGATTCAAATGTTTGCCCGAAAGGACTATTAAGCATAAGTTGATGCAGTTTGGCAAGAATTTCTTCTTTTATGGCCAAAGGAATAGTTGCGGAGAGATTGTCCTTATGCAATGCCACGGCAGTTTCAGGATCCAGTGTATAGACCTGGGCAAAAGTCGGCCGTCGGCCTTCGGGAGCGATAAGATCGCTAAACTGGAAGGAAAATTCACCTGGAAAAACAAGTTCAATTTTATAGAAACAATTTTAAAATTCTAAAGTACCATTATATTTACAGGCGTTTTTCCGGCCACCCAGTTGATCATCAGGTGCCTTTTCTGACGAAATCGAGGCAAATCCAAAAGTATTATTAAGTGGCATTGTATTGTTCAAAAATGTTTCCCGCAATTTGTCGTTCGGCGATTCGATTAATTCTACCTTGTAGTTGATTGGTTCCGTTGGTGGTCGTTGTAGTTCCTTGAAGGCCGACTTCATTTCTTCTGTATCACAAGCACCGTTCGAGCAACATGGTGTAAGACGACCCTTCTTAATTTTTTCATATTCGCCACGTAATAAAACGGCGCCACATTCGTTCGGACAGTAAGCATCACCGAATTGGCCGCTATCGTAATAATCGACCTAAAAAAGGACTAACTAATTTTAAAATCTTAAAATTTTACTCGATGAGCTGCAGATATAGAAGCACATTTTAAATCTTTGTTGTAGTGGCACTTGTAAGTTGGACGACACCCTTTAATGGACTTAGATGTTTGTTTAAATTTCGGCGGAGCCTTTGTATTTTTCTGCTCTGGATCATTTCTTTGCATGTAACTGCTAACCGCCAAAAATGCCACGGCGTTCTGATGACATTGGGCATAACTGTCGCAATTACAATTGCTCCCACATTTTTGTAGTGAAACTTTTGAAGAAAATAAATATAATTATATAATTACAATTATATAAAAGCAAACATGATGAACTGCGACGGTGTGGTTTCTTTACTGAAGCAATGTCCGGCGTTGGCCATGGGCGATTAAGATAATCAATTTTAACTTGTTCCATACTCGCTGAGATTCCACGCAAAGATTGTAGGTTACGCTAAACATGGCGGAATCATTAGGCCAAAAAACAAACAAACATCTGCCAATCGTGATGAACGGCGAGTGGAAATGCTACGAGTAATGTTGCCACTGCTTGCTGATTGATTTATATCATGACTTATACGAATTCCACGCTTGCTTAATGACCGATTCCGTAAATCTGCATGGAAATTAATAAGGAACAAAAATCAATATATGCAGTACCAGTATCTCCGGTAGATGTTTTTGACCTTCCACCTGAAACAATAAAAAAAACTAAAAATGAGTTCTAAAAACTTTACGTGGCGTTGACTCAGTATCTGCAACTAACGACAAAGAGCTTAGCTCTGTAGCAGGTGTACGTGTGTTTGTCAATGTGGCCAATGGTGTTCTTGATGTCGATGGGAAACAGAAAGCCCCTGCTGAAATATCAGACACGCGAGTTTTCTTCTGCTCAGGTGCTGGCGTGGTTGGCGTAAGTGGTGCTAAATCATATAAATATGGTAGCTATAAATGTGATAGCCTTCGGAATAATACGTTGATTTTCGTCCATCGACGCTGGAATTTCATTAGTATCGGCCACTGCATTAGTTTCAGTTCGCCGATTGCGTGTCCTTTCTCTTTGCTTTTGACGTTTTCTATATTCCTTGCTTGGCATTGTTTTTCCAATTGAAAGATCAGCAAAATTAGCTTAAAACTTACAAACAAACATTAAGTATTGATATAAGAATAAGGATAAGCCAATAAATACAAATACAAAAATAAGTAGATAAAAAAGCTCTAGGCTAGAAACTAAAAGAGGTAAAAAGCATATTTCATTAAACTAAAATCTATATGGTGCAATAAGTGATGGAATCACTTAGGGAAAAAATCACATCAACTATTCGAAAAGTTAGAGATTAAAAAACCCATCTATTTAAAGGGTAAAGAGCATAAAATTGAATACTGTAAATTATTGGCGTAATGTAAATCTGGCGTAAATTTAAATTTCAAAGCAATTCACTTTTAGGGTATAAATGTAAATCTCACCAGCTTTATTTTGAAATCCACAAAATGTTAGCTGAAATAAAGCAATTATTTTCAAATTTTCAAAAAATTGTATGAAAGTTGGATATGCCCGTGTGGTCATTCCAATATTTTTCCAAAGTGCTGGTGCCAGTAATCTGCGCTGGCGCCATTTCCACGGGATTTGTTCAAAAAAAAGAACCACTAATTATGAACCACTAAAAATG
>LDKF01003810.1:0-13580 GCA_001026735.1 Rotylenchulus reniformis | reverse complement strand
CCGTTAACACAAAGTACTAGTTTTGACTTTTGAAAATTTATCCAAAATAGGTACCTAGGCACAAAATATTCTAAATTGGCAAAAATAGACAAATTTAACTCCATGCTATACTATTTAATTAAGTTGTTCGAATACCGCTATATACCTTGGCAAGAATTATACCAATGTGTTGCTTGGAACTGGATACTTCATTTCAGATTTGGCATATGTAATTTTTATAAATTGGATTAATTCTTTTATTTAAAATAATTTAAAAAATAAAGGTAAAACGCCAAAAAATTAATTTTTTATTAATTAAAAATTAGCAAATTAACACAATACTATATGCCATGATTTTCATTTAATCAAATCCGTAACCCTAAATGTTGGAATCAATGACCAAAATATTTGGATTTGAAAAAAAGATGGAATTTGGGTGCAATTCTTTTTTATTTTATTACAAATTACAATTTTAGCCAGGGGCCCAGGATCAGGATGTCAGTGGTAGAATTGGCGCAGCTTTAGTGTCCAACGCCACACCGTTCTTAAACATGGTGCTCAGATCGGTGCCGGTCGATGGAACATTGGGCTTCGGACCACAGCTGGTGTCCCCTGAAGGGGTCCCGTCATTTATCGGTGCCTTTGCTGCTCAATTTGGTACCGTATCTCCCGCTGTCACATTCTATTTCCAGCCATTGTAAGGGTTACTGTTTTTTTGAAGGCAATTTAGAAGGATTATTGCATTTCCTAGAGTCATCTTTAGTTAGCGATTTTTATATTTGGGGATATAAACTTTATCACCCACCCACCCTCCCCCCTCAAGCCTACATTAGGGGCTTAAGGATCCTAACAGTGTTGCCGATGATCCTCATTTTTCAAAATGATCTGATCCTGGAGGTTGGATCATCAAAAATGAACTGATCTGATCTGATCCGACCCCTCGGATCAGGATCAGATCAGATCACGTCAGATCATGATCTGGATCAGATCAGATCAGATCATGCAGGATCATGATCCAAAATTTTTTTTCTGTTTTTTAACATTTTTTTTTTGAAAAATCCATACTTTTTTGGAAAGCAATTTAATCGCTATTGACACTAATTCAATTCAAAATAATTTCTTATTGCTAAGAAAGCAGTTTTCAATTGTGTTTCTTCAATATATTGAATTTTAAGTGCAAGCCAAAAAAATGAAAAAAAATCCATAGGGGCTCGGGAAGGAAAAGGGAAGAAAAAATTGAAAATTAAGTTGAAAATTGATCATTTTTCGAAAGAAAAGGGTCTAAAAATCTCAAAATTTTCTTCAGCGGCCCCAATAGGGCATCAACATCTCAGAAATAAGATAGAATTTTTCAATAAAGTGCAAAAAATGACCAATTTTTTAAAGAAAAATGCCCTGTTTTTAAAAGAAAAATGGCCTACTGGCCACTATCGGGGCCACCGACACCTAAAAAAATTTGTGGTTAAACCCTGGACATGGATACCCCCATGCCGAAATCCTAGATCCGTCCGCTTCTGGAGGTACCAGGGGGTCGATGGAACAAATAAAAAAGCAGTTCGGCGGTCCCATAGGGGCCGCCGGAGAAAACTCCCGCTTTTTCATTCAATTTATTATGAAAATGTCAATTTTTTGCTTAAGCTAATTTTTTTGACGAACTTTCTCTGTCTTGAAGAGTGATGGCAGTCCCAATAGTCACCTGAGAAAAATTTGCAAGTTTGGGTTTCTTCTTTTAAGGATGTACATCAATGTTTTTCATTTTTTTTGAAAAAAAAAACAATTTTCCTTTGGATAATCGGTCGAAAATTTCATAATTTTTGCCAGAAAATTCCAAAATTTGAGTCGAAAATGACCATTTTTCAACGAAAAATTGCAAATTTTTGGATCATTTCGGATCACATGAAAAAATGATCCAAAACATGATCTGATCCTGATCCAGGGGTTTCAAAAATGATCTGATCCTGATCTGATCCGGGACCTTGGATCAGATCAGATCATGGATCAGATCATCTTGGATCATGATCTGGAGGATCATCGGCAACACTGGATCCTAATGACTAACAGTTTATGTCAATGAGTTAAAAATAAATCATATGATTTATAAAATAGTTTTACCATGGGTGCTCACGGATATCCGTTATCCGCGGATATCGGCGGGTATCCGGATATCCGGGCGGATACGGATATGAAATTTATATAATCAGACGGATATGAGCTCATACCCACCGGATATCCGTCATATCCGCCTATTAAAAAATACAACTTGCATTTTGGGAGAAATTGTTGAACATTTTTAAACGGAATTATGAACTTTTCAATTTTCCCCACTACGACCGCAGAATTTTGTTCAAAAAATTTCAGCATTTTTTAAAGAATATTTCATTTTTTTCTAAAATTTCTATCGTCCTTATCAGGGAAATTAACAATTTTTTACACAAGTTTCAGCGGACCAAATAGGACATGGACAGCCAGGGCTGGACGGAATAAAAAAAATTTTTGATTCGGGATCCGGAACTCGGAATCCGGAAGTTGAATTTTTTCAATTCAATTTTCAACCAAACTTGTCATATAAATTTTAATTACGAAAAAATGATATTTCGAAAAAATTAATTGCAAAAATGATAGATATTCTTTATCATTTTTCAAAAGAAATTTATCCTTTTTAGTATTTGGCAATATTTTTTAAGGATTTTATTTTATATAGGAGAAGGGAGTGATTAAGAGACATCGGAATAAATTTTGAAAATTAATATTTTTCTTATGAGCATTTTTACATCATTTTTAGAGTTATATTTAGACAATTTTTTTGAAAAAATAAACAATCAATAGAATCATTGTCAAAATTAGTTTTAAACTTAAAATTTAAAATTTAGATTTAGAAAAAAATTTAGAACAAAATCGTTCTAAAAATGGGCTCATTTCCGAGTTTTCATTTTCTAAAAATAGGCTCATGTTAAGTCATGTAGAAGATAATTATTCCATTAAATGACAAAAAATTAACACGAAAATTTTTTTTGTAGATTTTTGGCATTTTCCCATTGTTCAAAAAAGTGGATATATCCGTGGACGGATTAAGATACCTTCGGAGCAGAATGAAAAATAATAATGCCCTGATAGTAATTATTTGTGTAAGGCATAATAAAAAAAGGTTCAATTAAATTATCATCACTTTTTAATAAGGCTATATTCTTAAATATTTGTGGAAATATTGAAATTTGTGGTAGTCGACGCGGGGGTTGGCTATAATAAGACATTAGCTTTTCTATAAAATTGGAGATCAAATTTTGAACATTTTATAGAAGCCTTGATTATACCAAAATGGCATTAGTCAGGTTTCAAGATTGATTCGGGGACCCACCCCGGATTGGGATTTAATAAGCCAGGCACCAGCAGGAGATATCATTATAAGTTTTTTCCGAAATTCTTTTTATTATTATTCATAGTAATGCATTTGATCCGTCCGAGCGAAAGCAACGTTCGAAAGCGGTGATCAGCATTGGTGGTCAACTGCCAGAAAAATGTGGTGGCGGTGACAGGAAGCGATGGCATTACACTCAGGCATTTGGGCAATTTGATATTTGGAAAATTCGCATCCATTCCGTATGGATTGGCAATGTATCTGCGTATGGGGACAGAGGAGGTTGGTGTTAAATATTTGGTATGGTGCTATGTCGTTTTTAAAAAAGTATCATAATGGGCGTTTTAAAAAAAGGATCAAAACAATATGTCCTCTAAAATATCGAAAAATATGGTTTTTTGTGACAAAAATGCAACTTTTTCGACAAAAATGTCGAAAAAGTCGAAAAAACTTTATTTTTCTATATTTTTGAGCTTTTTCGACATTTTTGTTCGATATTCGAAAAAATTTATACCAGCAGATAGAGCATAAAATTCTGCACAACTTTGCTTTTTATACATTTGGTATAACAGGTCTAACAAAAAAGTTTTTAGAGGACATATTGAGTTTTGATCTTTTTTTCAACGCCCATTATGATATTTTTTTAAAACGACCCGGCACCATTTCGTATATTGCCCATTTAGTGATCGCAGTGACCATCGATGATATGACTAGGGCTCGGAAAAAAGGCATTAAAAATCGCCAAGAAGGCATCAAAAATGGCGAAAAAGGCACAAAAAACGGCATAAAAATCCCAAAATGGGCCAAAAAGGCAAATAAAATGCAAGCTAGAAGGTTCTAATAAAGCTAAAAATGTGTTTTATGTGTTTTTTAGACCATTCTGAGCCCGCAGTAAGAAAAGGCATTTGCCTTAAATTCCGAGCTCCTAATTATGTCATATGACTGGTGCTATGTCGTTTTTAAAAAAGTATCATAATGGGCGTTTTAAAAAAAGGATCAAAATTCAAAACTCAATATGTCCTCTAAAAACTTTTTTGTTAGACCTGAGACCAAATGTATAAAAGACAAAGTTGTGCAGAATTTTATACTCTATCTGCTGGTATAAATTTTTTTTCGAATTTCGAACAAAAAAGTCGACAAAACCGTATTTTTCGATATTTTTTTGCCATTTTTGTTCGAAATTCGAAAAAAAATTTATACCAGCAGATAGAGTATAAAATTCTGCACAATTTTGCTTTTTATACATTTGGTATAACAGGTCTAACAAAAAAGTTTTTAGAGGACATATTGAGTTTTGATCCTTTTTTTTAAACGCCCATTATGATACTTTTTTTAAAACGACCTGGCACCATATGACTTAGGGATTTTTAAATTCAAATTTTAGAGATTTAATTCAATATCCGCTCATTTTATTTCATTTTTAAAAAATAAATCATGAGGAATATTTCTTCATACTTAAGAAGGTTCAGAAAAGGGGGCCGTTGAAGAATTCTAAAGGCTTTAAAGTCATACTCTTTGAGAAAAATTTAATTTTGGATCAAAAATTTATGAGTTTCTTTAAGAACATCATTTAAGCAAAAAAAAATTTTTGAACATTTTTTCATTTTTCAAAAAAAAATGCAAAATTCAAGGGCCATTCTTTAAAAGATGCAATGCTATTTTACCACTTCGAAAAAATAAGACCCCAAAATAAGACGCACCTTCGAGAGGGTTTGAAAAAAATAACAGGGTTCGTCTTATTTTAGAGAGAATGCGGTAAGGGATAGTAACTGAAGGAAATTAACCAAAACAAATTAAAATTCTTCAGAAAATTTTTACTTATTCTAGTCATGCACATAATCTTTTTCTCTAGGCAATAATATCAAATTCCAGAGATAAAAATTAGGACATAATGAAAAATGCATATGAATCGGATAAATATCTGTTTTCAAAAATTTGTATAAGTGTTGAATTTTATCAAAGTTATATATTAAAAAAATCATTTTTAGTAAGCTCGGAATTTAAGGCAAATGCCTTTTCTTACTGCGGGCTCAGAATGGTCTAAAAAACACATAAAACACATTTTTAGCTTTATTAGAACCTTCTAGCTTGCATTTTATTTGCCTTTTTGGCCCATTTTGGGATTTTTATGCCGTTTTTTGTGCCTTTTTCGCCATTTTTGATGCCTTCTTGGCGATTTTTAATGCCTTTTTTCCGAGCCCTAGTCATATCATCGATGGTCACTGCGATCACTAAATGGGCAATATACGAAATGGTGCCGGGTCGTTTTAAAAAAATATCATAATGGGCGTTGAAAAAAAGATCAANGCACAAAATATTCTAAATTGGCAAAAATAGACAAATTTAACTCCATGCTATACTATTTAATTAAGTTGTTCGAATACCGCTATATACCTTGGCAAGAATTATACCAATGTGTTGCTTGGAACTGGATACTTCATTTCAGATTTGGCATATGTAATTTTTATAAAGTGGATTAATTATTTTATTTAAATTAATTTAAAAAATAATGGCAAAAATAAAGGTAAAAGGCCAAAAAATTAATTTTTTATTAATTAAAAATTAACAAATTAACACAATACTACATATATGTCATGATTTTCATTTAATCAAATCTGTAACCCTCTAAATGTTGGAATCAATGACCAAAATATTTGGATTTTTAAATATGATGGAATTTGGGTGCAATTCTTTTTTATTTTATTACAAATTACAATTTTAGCCAGTGGCTCAGGATCAGGATGTCAGTAGTAGAATTGGCGCAGCTTTAGTGTCCAACGCCACACCGTTCTTAAACATGGTGCTCAGATCGGTGCCAGTCGATGGAACATTGGGCTTCGGACCACAGCTGGTGTCCCCTGAAGGGGTCCCGTCATTTATCGGTGCCTTTGCTGCTCAATTTGGTACCGTATCCCCCGCTGTCACATTCTATTTCCAGCCATTGTAAGGGTTACTGTGTTTTTTGAAAGCAATTTAGAAGGATTATTGCATTTCCTAGAGTCATCTTTAGTTAGCGATTTTTATATTTGGGGATATAAACTTTATCACCCACCCACCCTCCCCCCTCAAGCCTACATTAGGGGCTTAAGGATCCTAATGACTAACAGTTTATGTCAATGAGTTAAAAATAAATCATATGATTTATAAAATAGTTTTACCATGGGTGCTCACGGATATCCGTTATCCGCGGATATCGGCGGGCATCCGGATATCCGGGCGGATACGGATATGAAATTTATATAATCAGACGGATACGGACGGATAACGGATATGAGCTCATACCCACCGGATATCCGTCATATCCGCCTATTAAAAAATACAACTTGCTTTTTTGGAGAGATTTTTGAAAATTTTTTAACGGAATTATGAATTTTTCAATTTTCCCCACTACGACCGTAGAATTTTGTTCAAAAATTTTCAGCATTTTCTTAAGAATTTTTCATTTTTTCTAAAATTTCTATCGTCCTTATCGGGGAAATTAACACTTCTTACACAAGATCCAGTGGACCAAATAGGACATGGACAGCCAGGGCTGGACGGAATAAAAAAATTTTTGATTCGGGATCCGGAACTCGGAATCCGGAAGTGGAATTTTTTCAATTCAATTTCCAACCAAACTTGTCATATAAATTTTAATTACGAAAAAATGATATTTCGAAAAAATTAATTGCAAAAATGATAGATATTCTTTATCATTTTTCAAAATAAATTTATCCTTTTTAGTATTTGGCAATATTTTTTAAGGATTTTATTTTATTTAGGAGAGGGGAGTGCCGATAGTTCCGATTAAGACATCGGAATAAATTTTGAAAATTAAGATTTTTCTTCTGAGCATTTTTACATCATTTTTGAGTTATATTTAGACAATTTTTTTGAAAAAATAAACAATCAATAGAATCATTGTCAAAATTAGTTTTAAACTTAAAATTTAAAATTTAGATTTAGAAAAAAATTTAGAACAAAATCGTTCTAAAAATGGGCTCATTTCCGAGTTTTCATTTTCTAAAAATAGGCTCATGTTAAGTCATGTAGAAGATAATTATTCCATTAAATGACAAAAAATTAACACGAAAATTTTTTTTGTAGATTTTTGGCATTTTCCCATTGTTCAAAAAAGTGGATATATCCGTGGACGGATTAAGATACCTTCGGAGCAGAATGAAAAATAATAATGCCCTGATAGTAATTATTTGTGTAAGGCATAATAAAAAAAGGTTCAATTAAATTATCATCACTTTTTAATAAGGCTATATTCTTCAATATTTGTGGAAATATTGAAATTTGTGGTAGTCGACGCGGGGGTTGGCTATAATAAGACATTAGCTTTTCTATAAAATTGGAGATCAAATTTTGAACATTTTATAGAAGCCTTGATTATACCAAAATGGCATTAGTCAGGTTTCAAGATTGATTCGGGGACCCACCCCGGATTGGGATTTAATAAGCCAGGCACCAGCAGGAGATATCATTATAAGTTTTTTCCGAAATTCTTTTTATTATTATTCATAGTAATGCATTTGATCCGTCCGAGCGAAAGCAACGTTCGAAAGCGGTGATCAGCATTGGTGGTCAACTGCCAGAAAAATGTGGTGGCGGTGACAGGAAGCGATGGCATTACACTCAGGCATTTGGGCNGGCAATTTGATATTTGGAAAATTCGCATCCATTCCGTATGGATTGGCAATGTATCTGCGTATGGGGACAGAGGAGGTTGGTGTTAAATATTTGGTATGGTGCTATGTCGTTTAAAAAAAAAGTATCATAATGGGCGTTTTAAAAAAAGGATCAAAACAATATGTCCTCTAAAATATCGAAAAATATGGTTTTTTGTGACAAAAATGCAACTTTTTCGACAAAAATGTCGAAAAAGTCGAAAAAACTTTATTTTTCTATATTTTTGAGCTTTTTCGACATTTTTGTTCGATATTCGAAACATAAGTCAAAATTGACGTCAAAAATTACTACAGGAAAGTCATACTTAAATGATTTTTTCAAAAAAAAATTGACGTCAGCATCAAAAATGACGTCAGATGACGCAGTACGTTATAATTAGAGTGGGTCACGACCGGTTTAAAACCGGTACCCCCGGTTTTCGGTTAGGCCGGTTTTGGGACCCCCGGTTTTCGGTTTCGGTTTTGGCACAACCCCCGGTTAACCGCCCGGTTACCGGTTTTGTAGAAATTTGACAAAAAACGATAAAAATTTGAAATTTTTTGCGCGAAATGCAGTAGATTAAATTAGACCCTTTTCCTAAGTGAAATGCCGAAAGAAAGTACGAATTTTAAGATCTAAATTGATCCTAGCAAGATTGGGCATGGAGGGCGATTTGGCAAAAATTGGGGACGGAGTTGGGCAAAAAATTCTCTTTTTTCCAAATTTTTATTTGAGAAAATTTCACTGTGGGAGGTGCCGGCGGTTCCGATAGGGGCCGCCGGAGAAATTTTTGAAATTTCAAGTTATTTTTCTTAAGAAAATTGGTCATTTTTTAATGTGATTTTTGAAAAATCATTATGGGACGTGCGCCGGAGAACGAAAAAACTTGCTGTGGTGTAAAATTGAACCTGTGTTCTCATCGATGAAAAACTAGTATTTTGTCCGGCGTAGTGACAGAAGATCCCCTCGCAGAAGATCCCCGGACAAAAGAGCCCCTCGCAGAAGATCCCCAGGGACAAAAGATCCCCTCGCAGAAGATCCCCAACTATGAAAACGAAATATCTCCAACGACAAAACATCTCCAAATAAAAAAATCCTCGAAAAACTTGACTAGTATGAATTTTTGAAAAAATTCAAGGTCCAATAAATTTTTTAAAAATCCGAGGCCTGTGAAATTTTTTGAAAAAACCAAGGCCTATGAATTTTTTTTGAAAAATCCAAGGCCTGTGAAATTTTTTGAAAATCCAAGGCCTATGAAATTTTTTGAAAATTTTTCCAAGGCCTGTACATAAAGATTTTTGTCCGAAAATTTTTTGGAGATGTTTTGTCTTGGAGATATTTCGTTTTCATAGTTGGGGATATTTTGCGAGGGGATCTTCTGCGAGGGGATCTTTTGTCCTTGGGGATCTTCTGCGAGGGGATCTTTTGTCCGGGGATCTTCTGCGAGGGGATCTTNCATTTTGTCCATTGAGCCAAGGCCTCTTGGGTCAGCCATCCACCAAATTCTCTTAAGTGTTGGATCCAAAATGGCATCTTTAGGGGTGTATTTTCAAAACCGAAAAACCGGCGGTTTTGGGGTACCGGTTTTCGGTTAGGCCGGTTTTGGGACCCCCGGTTTTCGGTTTCGGTTTTGGGGCCAAAAAGGCCGGTTTTCGGTTACGGTTTCGGTTCGGTTAACCGATCGTGACCCACTCTAGTTATAATGGACGTCAGAATCGGTTTCATCGTCCAAAATTACCCCAGGGAGGTCGTAAAGCAACGTGTAGTAAACTGGGACTCAAAAGAGTCCGAGTCCCAAAAAGGGGTGTCTTTAAAGTAGTGCCAAAAATTTGCTGGACGCTTTTGTGGTGGTTTTTGGTTCATAGAATCAATAAATTCCTTCTAAAATCTATAAAATGAATATTATTTCCGAAAAAAAACATAAAATAACTTTGATTGATGATTTTGAGATGCATTTCCCTCTCCAATGTATTGCCACCTTTTCTTGGTATAACTTTAGAACAAGTTCTACAAGCATAAAATTCTTCACAACTTAGCTTTTTATAATTTTGACCTTCCTAGGCCCAAAAAAAGTTTTCTAAGGGATGGCCAAAATTTTTTGGCCACTTTTGAGTAGCGACTCAGCATGCCAACACAAAGTGCCAAATCACGTATTAAGAAAGAAGCCGTATTATGTTTTTTAAGGATTAATACATTTTTGGTTTTTAAATTTTTAAAACCAAAAATGTATATATCTTTAAAAAAACATAATACGGCTTCTTAATATGTGATTCGACACTTTGTGTTGGCGTGCTGAGTCGCTATCCAAAAAGTGCAAATTTTGGCCAATCCCTTAGAAAACTTTTTTTTGGGCCTAGGAAGGCCAAAAGTATAAGAAGCTAACAGTAAGTTGTGAAGAATTTAATGCTTATTCTAGTAGTATAAAAAATTTCTCAAAAAAGTTCGAAAAATATCGTAAAAAGTTGAATACACCGAAAATACACCGTTTTATCTTCATTTTTCGAAGTTTTTTTTTTTGTTTTTTCGAAAAATTATTATACCATCAGAATCAGTATAAAAATCCGCACAACTTTGCTTTTTTACTTTTGACATAGTTAGACCCAAAAATGTTCCTGAGGGATTGCATTTTTTGTGTAGCGCCCATTTTTCACTTTTTGGGTAGCGATCTTTGTAGCACCGGTGCTAGGTCGTTACCGCTAAAAACCGCCACATGGGGCGTTAAAACCGCCACATGCTGTAGTCTGGCCGAAAACTTTTTTGTTAGACCTGTTAGACAAAAAGTATAAAAGGCAAAATTGTTCAGAATTTTATGCCGATTCGAAGGGTACAAAAAATTTTCCGAAATTCGGCCAAAAGGTTCGAAATTTTGTCGAAATACCGAAAAATAGAGTTTTTAGGGGATATTTCGAACTTTTTGGCCGGATTTCAGAAAAATTTTTGTACCATTCGAATCAGCATAAAATTCTGCACACATTTGCTTTTTATACTTTTGGTCTAACTGGTCTAACAAAAAAGTTTTCGGCCAGACTACGGCATGTGGCGGGTTTTTTTTTAACGTCCCAGCACCTGCTGTAGCACCTTTGTGTTGGCAAGAAACGCACTTCCAATTTGAGAAATAAAGTGATCTGCTGATGAGAGTTCTGTTAAGTCAATGTACGGCGATTGTCAGCTGATCTTTTCCAACCGGCTGATGGCCTCAGATAAGAGCTGGTCCCTTGGCTACGCATTCTTCCGTCACCATTGTCTCCAACTGCGCTTTAATACCTCCTCGATAGGACACCAACGCAAAGTCGGCTTCACGACATCGTCGTCGACACAAGCGTGGTTGGACGTTTCTTAAAAATAGGCCAAAATGGGCGAAAAATCGGCCAAAATCTTTTATATCGAAATATTGTATAACAATGATTTACAAAAAAAAATAGAAAATTTCATTTTGATTTTTTTTGCAAATTTTTACATAAAAATTTAATAAACACCTATTTATTCAATATTGGATTTTTTTAATTTTGAATAATTCATTTTTTAGAGAGAGAGGATGGTGGACAGAGGACAAAGAACAAGTGATTGCCACGAAAATGATTTATTTTTTGTTACCATTGTATTTTCAACCAAATTTCCAAAATTAAATTTTCACGCACCACTTGGCCAATTTCGCAATTAATCCATTTTTAGCAAGTTGCTTTTATACTTAAGTACATATTTAAGGAGAGGAGGGGAGCACATATTTTTGTCTCCAGAGAGAGATTTCGACAGAATTGGTTTCGAAAGAGGTTGAGTTCGATAGAAAAATTTTGATTGCGGTTGATTTCGACAAAAAATTTATTTTTTTTAAAGAAATACACCCATGTATTTCAAATCTGAGGCTTGTGAAAATTTTTTGAAACCAAGTTTATAAAAACCTGAATTCTAAAGCCCATGCAAATTTTTAGAATCATCCGATATGTACATGCTAAAAATTTTGAAAGCACACAGGTTAGTGAAAATTTAAAAATTCTCGAAAACCCTGAAGCGCATGTAAGATTTTTAAAAAACCAAATCTAGGAGAATTAAGAATTTTTTCTGTCGAAATCAATCGCTGTCGAAATCAAAGGGAACTCGGAGCCGGAGCTTTAGAAATTTCTTCGGCTCCCCGGGCTCCGGGCAAATTTTTGGGGAAAAGAAAAAGAGAGAAGGTCAAAAAATAATGAAATTTTTCAAGGAATAGACTTGTATTTTTTAAAATCATCTTTGGCGGTCACCGCCGGCACACCCGTAATATTAAAATTTTTCACAAAAAAAAGTTTGGCCTGAATATTTTAAAGCAAAAAAATCGGTTTATTAATTTCACAAAAAAAATGAAAAGTTTGAAAATTTCTATGAAAAATTGCTAGAAAATCGGAAAATTTTCCTTCCCCGAAAAGTCGGGGATCCTCCCCCTCTCCGACCGATGGTCCTTCCCGTCCCCTGCGCAATTGACCTACCTATTTTTCGCAATTGACCTTGGCAACCACCGGACATCCGCCGAAAGATTTTGTGGAATTTAACGAAGATTTTATTGTCCCATCAAATCGTACACCTGCTACCTCAGGGGTCGGATATGTTCTTATTTGTAAGATTTGTTCTTATTTTCGAATTTTTATTGAGTTTCGTTAAAAAATTGACCAATTTTCAAAATTTGGAATGAGAAAAAATCTAGGAATCAAAAAGATTCACCAAAATTAAACCAAGAATTGGTAAAGACGAAAAACATTTATGCATGATTAAAAAGTGCGAAAAAATCAGAATAAGTTAAAAAAAGAGAAAAGAAAACTTATAAAACAAATTAGATTATGCATTACCAAAGAGCGAACAAAGGATCAGAATGGATGAAAAAAAGTAGAAGTGCCAAAAAACAAATCAGAACAAGAAAAGAGGAGGCCGATAGAAAGCCATGTGGGATTTCCAGGTCAGATCGGCCCAGCCATCGGTGCGGTGCTTCCCCTCCTCCTCAAAGGTCTGCGACATTCGGCTCCGCTTTGGACTGAAAAGTTGGAGGATATTATCAGAATTTCTGTTGAGAAAGGATCAGAAGCTTCTGATTCGGTGAACCGAACATTGCCAAACATGGAGGTAAAATGGTTTGAAACTAAAAATCAACTGCCCAAACCGTTTGTTTGGGGAGTCTACAACATATTCTGAAAGTTTCAACACATTTTGTTCATCTGAACATGGTCAAAACATCATGCGAACAACATCGACAAAAACAACAAGTGATGTTTCGACCATGTTCCGATAAACAAATTGTTTTGAAACTTTCAGAATATGTTGTAGACCACCCAAGTTAATGGTTTGGCTAGTTCATTTCTGGTTTCAAACCATTCATCAAATTCTTAGCGAAAGATCTTTTTAAATGTAAAAAATAATTTCTAAAAATTCCTATGTGTTTGAAATTCCTAAAAATTACGCCTTAAAATACGAAATTTTTTTTTAAATTCTAAATGCCTCAATACCGTCTGGTTCTGATGCTGTTGTTGTCCCTCCGGTTTCGGCGTCGATTTGGCGCGTTTTGCTTTGCGCTTAAAAATGAATTTTTTTTTTCAAAATTTGGATAAAAAGAAAAATCTTGTATATAAGC
>LDKF01003808.1:0-19056 GCA_001026735.1 Rotylenchulus reniformis | reverse complement strand
AGCCGAAGTCGACTTCGGCTGATATTCAAGACTGGCTACAACATATGTAATACAACAAAATAAATGAAGGTAATTATTGTTTATAAACCAAAAATTATTATAGGTAGAGGCCTCTATAGAGGTAGAGGCATATATTTATAGGTACTTGTGCCGTTTGGGTACACTTTTTACTTCAATCAATCTTCAATCATTTATTCATATAAAATAATCAACGAAGGGGTGACCACTTATTCTGAGGTCGACAGTGCAAGGCCAATTTAATTCCATTTTCGAGGTCGGAATAGAACTTTGAAACGAAAAGTACAGTTTGGGTTATAACTTGGTTCAAACGAAACCTAGAAAAATGAATTTGGTATGGAAAAATAGAGCTAAATATTAGCTACAAAATAAGTCCAAGCATATTCGAATTGGCCTAGTCTAAAAAAAGTTATGGCCAAAATGATCACTCGTGCCGATATTTTTTGTAAATTGGCCGATACGAGTGATTATCTTGGCCGTAACTTTTTTTTAGACTAGGCTAATTCGGATGGGCTTAGGCTCATTCTGTAGCTAATATAATTAGCTCTATCTTCTCACATCAAAATCATTTTTCTAGGTTTCATTTAAAAGGAGTTATAACCCAAACTGTACTTTTCGTTTCAAAGTTCTATTCCGACCTCAAAAATGGAATTAAATTGGCCTTGCTCTGGCGACCGCAGCATACACGTTGACTTTTGATAGAATTTTGTAAGGCGACAGTAGCAGGCTCTTTTTTGTTCTATTTTTGGTTTTTTATTAGATTTTTAATCTTTTCTTTGAAACTGTATGGTGATGTAGATTCAATTATGTCATTATTTATTTTTGAGAGAAATGCTGATGTCCTGTTAACAAATGAATGGGAAACTTTAGAATTTTGGGGCTTTATTAAAATTTTTCTACGTAAATTCATTGTTCCTTTGCCTAACCTAGAATATAGGTTAGGATTTAAGTCAGTATATCCATTTATTATTTTATGAGCCATTACAAGATCAAAAATCTTCCTACGTTCTTCTAATGTAGATAGCTCAAAAATATCTAGTCTTTTTGAGTATGGGGCATAAGGTAGACGACATTTTGTAAACGCTATTTTTGCAAAGTATTTTTGGCATTTTTCTAATCTTTTAATATCTTTTTGGTATTTAGGATTCCAAATTTCAGGTGAATATTCAAGTAATGGGCGAACATAAGTTACATATACTTTGCACCAAGTTTTTATGCTTCTAGTTTTGAGAATTTTGAATAAAGTCCGCATTCTGAGAAATGCCGACTTAGTAATTTTTGTATAATGTTCTGAAAAAGTTAATTTATTATCAATTATTATTCCTAAATCTCTTATAGACTCAACTTCATTGATGGTTATATTATTCAATTTATATTGTTCTTTGGGATTATTTTTTCCTAAAAACATTACAAAAGTTTTATGGGGATTTATGGTAAGTCCCCATGTTTTTGACCAATTTTCGATTTCAATTATTGCCTTATTTAATTTTTGGCGTTGAATTTTGTTTTTGTATATGATATAAATTTTTAGATCATCGGCAAAAAGCTTAATTTTTATTTCTGGGGGGATTTTGTCAGGTAAATCATTGATATATATAATGAACAATAATGGTCCTAAGACTGAACCTTGAGGCACACCGGAATTTATTGGTAATTTCTTTGAATATGACTCTTGTATTTTTACTTTGAAAGTTCGATATTTTAAGAAATCTCTTATCCATTCCAATAATTTTCCTCGAATACCAATTTTGTAAAGTTTTAATAAAANCCCTGGGCATAGTTAGTACGGAGGGTGGTTGACCCACCCTACTATTTTACGTATGGTAATGGTGCAGTTAATGACCCTGAAAATTTTCGATTGAAAACTCCGTAATTTTAAATTTCATGCTTCATCGAGGGACAAGGGTTTTGAATACAATGGCAAATTTTCAAAAAATCGCAATATTTTTTTTCTGGATTCCGCTCTTCACTCATGGGTTTTTGAGGTGACTCCGAATCTGACATCAGAATTCCATATCATGAAATTAAAAACGGTGATTATTCCAAAATTTTCAAATTTTCTAATTCGAAATTAACTTTACAAAAATTAAAACATGAAATTGAATGCATTTAAACAAAGCAAATATATTAATTGATTTACCGAATTTGGGTTAAAGAATTTTCGATTTTCAAAAAGTTTTTGTGGCGCTATTTGAAAGATGGCCGGTTTTGAAAACCCATTAATTTAACAGGGGGCCTTGTTCATTTGAAAACAATATTTTTTTCATTTTTTTTTTACTTTTTTAACTCCAGGGGGGCCCTGTTCAATTGAAAACAATATTTTTTTTCATTTTTTTTACTTTTTTAACTCCTTTTTGAGCAAAATAAATGGCAAAAAACCAAAATAAAAATTTTCATTTTAGCCTAAAAGGGGAACCCTTTTGATGGGTTTTCAAAACCGGCCGTCTAGCGCAGAATCCTTGAAAATCCCGAACCCGGATGAAGCAAGAAACCTAAAAGTGAGAGTACTCAATCGAAAATTTTTCGGGACCAGCAGGTAAACTGCATTAATACCCTTAATGTTGTTTCTCTAAATCTTTTTGTGTGGTATAAGAGCCAAAATTTCAAATGAAGATGGATGAAACGAACCTTTTGGAACTCCGCCAGCATCTCATCATATCCATAGTGGTTGTGTGACATTGGTGATTTTGTGCGCGTTAATGAGAAAATCCAGTTGTATTGTAGACTTTGAAATTTCGGTCTTAAAAAATAATATTCATGAATTAATTTACATAGATTAAGCCATTCAGGAAAAGTTAAGGATTTACGACCTTGGAAATCACAGAAATTTAAGTTTTCACAAAGCACAGGGGTTAAGATTAGATCTCACTAAGGAAAATCTACAGGAAAAGTAAAGAATTTTGAGCTCTAAAAGTAAGTAAAATAAAATCCAAAATTCATTCTTTGGAGCTTTGGACTTGAAAATCGCAAGATTGATTTTAGGAGCATAGTGCTGATCCATTGTTTTTTTCGTCCAAAAGTTAGCGGACGTGCTACAGTACCATACCAATGAGCAATTGCGGATTTAAAAGTGTTCCAAATTGCGAATTTAAAAGTGTTCAATCTTAAAAAAATAATATTCATGAATTAGAACATTTTATCCAGGAAAAGTTAAGGATTTTCAGTTTTGGATCACGGACATTAAAGATTCACAAAGCACAGGGTTTAAAATTAGACCACGTTAATAATTAATAAGGAAAATCTACAGGAAAAGTAGAATTCTGAGCTCTGAAAATAATAAAATTAAACTCCAAAAATCTTTGGAAATTTTTTTATGAGCGTATCAGTCAGTATTTGATTCAGCCGAGCCATATATGTAACGAATTTTTACAACAGTCAAATCAAAGTTAAGGATTTACAGCTTCGGCCGGTCAAGGCTTTCAGATCTTTTTTAATCATAAAAGCCAGATTTTTATTTGGGCTGAAGGATTAGTTAGCCCCAGTTCAAAATATATGAATCAAGAATCCCTGATATATGTGTTGTAGCCGATCCTGAATATTCAGCCGAAGTCGACTTCGGCTAGCCGATCTTGAATCCGAAAACGACCAAAACAAAAACTTTTTTTTGAGGCTTCCTAGGCCAAAACTATAAAAATCAAATATGTGCAGAATTTTATGCTCTATCTTTTGGCCTAATTAGTTTTTCAAATTTCCTTAAAATTTTTGAAATTTTTGAAAAATTTATTTTTTTGAAATTTTTAAAAAATTTCAAATTTTTAAATAAAATTCAAAATTTAATCAAGCCAAAAGATAGAGCATAAAATTCTGTACATATTTGCTTTTTATAGTATTGGTCTAGCATCATTTTTAAAAAAGTTTTTGTTTTGGCCATTTTTCGGATTCAAGATCGGCTANTAAAAAAAGTTATGGCCAAAATGATCACTCGTGCCGATATTTTTTGTAAATTGGCCGATACGAGTGATTATCTTGGCCGTAACTTTTTTTTAGACTAGGCTAATTCGGATGGGCTTAGGCTCATTCTGTAGCTAATATAATTAGCTCTATCTTCTCACATCAAAATCATTTTTCTAGGTTTCATTTAAAAGGAGTTATAACCCAAACTGTACTTTTCGTTTCAAAGTTCTATTCCGACCTCAAAAATGGAATTAAATTGGCCTTGCTCTGGCGACCGCAGCATACACGTTGACTTTTGATAGAATTTTGTAAGGCGACAGTAGCAGGCTCTTTTTTGTTCTATTTTTGGTTTTTTATTAGATTTTTAATCTTTTCTTTGAAACTGTATGGTGATGTAGATTCAATTATGTCATTATTTATTTTTGAGAGAAATGCTGATGTCCTGTTAACAAATGAATGGGAAACTTTAGAATTTTGGGGCTTTATTAAAATTTTTCTACGTAAATTCATTGTTCCTTTGCCTAACCTAGAATATAGGTTAGGATTTAAGTCAGTATATCCATTTATTATTTTATGAGCCATTACAAGATCAAAAATCTTCCTACGTTCTTCTAATGTAGATAGCTCAAAAATATCTAGTCTTTTTGAGTATGGGGCATAAGGTAGACGACATTTTGTAAACGCTATTTTTGCAAAGTATTTTTGGCATTTTTCTAATCTTTTAATATCTTTTTGGTATTTAGGATTCCAAATTTCAGGTGAATATTCAAGTAATGGGCGAACATAAGTTACATATACTTTGCACCAAGTTTTTATGCTTCTAGTTTTGAGAATTTTGAATAAAGTCCGCATTCTGAGAAATGCCGACTTAGTAATTTTTGTATAATGTTCTGAAAAAGTTAATTTATTATCAATTATTATTCCTAAATCTCTTATAGACTCAACTTCATTGATGGTTATATTATTCAATTTATATTGTTCTTTGGGATTATTTTTTCCTAAAAACATTACAAAAGTTTTATGGGGATTTATGGTAAGTCCCCATGTTTTTGACCAATTTTCGATTTCAATTATTGCCTTATTTAATTTTTGGCGTTGAATTTTGTTTTTGTATATGATATAAATTTTTAGATCATCGGCAAAAAGCTTAATTTTTATTTCTGGGGGGATTTTGTCAGGTAAATCATTGATATATATAATGAACAATAATGGTCCTAAGACTGAACCTTGAGGCACACCGGAATTTATTGGTAATTTCTTTGAATATGACTCTTGTATTTTTACTTTGAAAGTTCGATATTTTAAGAAATCTCTTATCCATTCCAATAATTTTCCTCGAATACCAATTTTGTAAAGTTTTAATAAAAGAAAATGGTGGGGGATTGAATCGAATGCCTTTTGGAAGTCTATGTAAACACAATCTATATTATATTTGCCGTAAATGGCATCATACCAATCCTCAATTACAGTGATAAGTTGGGTAGTTGTTGAGCGGTTTTTTATAAAGCCAAATTGATTATCTGAAATAAGTTTATATTTCTGTAGAAAATTAGATATATTTTTTGCTAAGATAGATTCCATTATTCTACATAAACAGCGTGTTAATGAAATAGGTCTGTAGTTTTCTGGGTTAGTCTTGTCCCCTTTCTTAAAAATAGGAATAACTATAGATTCTTTCCAAATGGAGGGTAATTTGGATTGGTCAAGAGAAGTCCGAAAAAGTTCTGTAATAGTAGGGGCTAGTGAAGAACTACAATTTTTCAGGAATTTATAGCTTATGCCGTCTGGAGAAGTACTTTCTTTATCTGGTAATTTTTGAAGGGTTTGCATAATTTCAGCAGCATTAAATTCTATGTCACATAATGTTGGTATATTGTAAGTAACGGGAGAGTTATGACTTAAATTTTGATTGGTATTCGAAAAAGATTTTTGGAATATCTTGGCAAAAATATTTGCTTTATAGATATCCTCAGTTACATGTTGTTCATTATATATAATAACCGGGATTTGATCGTGAATTTTCGTATGTGCTTTAATATGTTTATATATATTATTTTTATTTTTGTTTAGGAACAAATTTTCTTTTCTTGTATAGAAGTTGTTGATCTGAATTTTGATGTGAAGTGAAATACTCTTATGTATATAAAGGTTCGTATTTTTCTTTATTTATTTTGCATAAACGATACAATTTTGCCTTTTCTTTTATTGATGCTAATAAAGAAGGTGGATATTTTGGCTTTATCTTGTACATACAATTTTTAATTGGAATAAATTTGTTGATACAATTTTGGAGTATTGTATAAAAAGAAATAAATTTATCTTCAATACCAAAGGAAAATAGTATTTGGAGAGAAAGTATTGAAGATAAAATTACATTTAATGAAAGAATGCTTTCAGGTTTATATTGTCTTATAGAAACTTTTTTCGGTTTTATTTTATTTGTGGGGAAATGTGTTTTGAAAGTTGTGGTTAAGTGGTCTGAGCTAAATAAATTAGAAATAGATAGGTTATTTACAATTTCATTTTTTGTTGTAAGTACAAGATCCAACCATGATTCGTTCCTAGTGGGGCCATTTGACATCAAAGAAAGGCAAAATTTATTGAAAAAATCCGTAAGAATTTGCCCATTTTCTGATTTAGGATAGGGAATTTCATTAATCCAATTGATATCTTTAGTTCCAAAATTTAAGTCGCCAGTTAAAATGGTATTTTCATTAATATAATCTTCAATGAAGTTGAATAGGTGCTTTGTATTTTTTAGAGTGGTGTTAGGTGGTCTATAAACTAAGCAAATCCTTAAACTGTTTTTGCCCTGGAATTGTATAACTAAAACTTCGCATCCGAACTTGGTGCCAGAGAATAGTGAATATGTGTCAATTTCTTTTTTAATAAAGATGCATATCCCTCCTCCTTTTTTATTTGTTCTATTGCACATGTATATGTTATAGTTTTTTAAAATTGATTCTTCAAAAACAGTAAATTGATTGGCCCACGTTTCTGTAAATAATGCTAAGTCTATGTTCAAACTATTTGAATATGTTGCAATTTCATAAGTTTTGTTATTTACTGACCTAATATTAGCTAAAATAGAATTTAAAAATTTTGGGTTTTTTTCATTTTTTGGAGTTTTTGCTTTAGAATAAAAAAGAGCCTCGCCGTTTGATGTAAATTTTTTTTGTGTTTTGGTCACCCCTAGCACATTAAGAAAGAGTGTCATTATCACTGTCAATAATGTCATTGTGGCAAATACATTTGTATGTGGCCGGATTGGCCTTAAAAGTCGGAATTTCAGCTTTGGAAATTACATGATTGGCGTAGATCACAAGATCACAGGAGGGATCCTTAGTGTGGTGGTCTTTACAAAGTGCAATGAGCCGAGATCGCTCTGCTAATTGGGCACGGGATAAAGAGGGACGGACAAAAACACCCGAAAATTTTGATGAATTTTTGATTTGTGTTTTTGCCCGGAGAAATTTATTACAGTGGTGGGTTGTGGGAAAAACTATTTTAGTCAGTCGAGGTTTCTGCCCTTTAACGCCCATTCGATAAACCTGGTCCGGCTTCGCTTCAATTCCACATACGTCCAGCAGCTCGGTGACCATTTTGCTGTCGTCGGCAACCCGAACCGAGGGCACGTCCGCAGTACTTTCTGGCAAGTTGGCGACCACGGCAGAGTGGCGCAGTTTGATGTCTTCGTAGACGTCCTCTGGATGCGGGTTGAACATTTGAGCCTGTTGTCGAAGTGTCTGCTGCAGAAGGTCGATCATTTCCTGTTGCTGTGTGATGATGAACTTCAGCGAGTCCGGAACATTGGGATCTTCGAGCACAGTCCTGATGTCGATTTTTGCCAATTTGCCGCGAACATTGGTCAATGGCGAAAGGTGCGTAGCAGGGCGTCTGGTGGTCATGGAAATATAGTTTTTCCTGCTTGTCGCCGCACCTTATTGGATTCTTTCAGAACCCTCACCAAAAACAAAAATTGTGGTTAATTTTTCCCGAAAAATCATCTAAAAATTACTTCTTTAGGGTGATTTTTGATGCTGAATCCAAATCTGACGTCCATTTTGACGTAATGCATCATCTGACGTCACTTTATTGACGTTGACGTCAAAAAGATTTTTTTGAAATTTTAAATAAAATTAAAAAAATTGACATCAGCATCAAAAACACGTGTTAGATGGCACAGAATGTCAAAATCGCTACCGTTCTGAATCCCGAATGATCCGAATACCGAATCAGCCATAACTTTTTTAAAAGACTTGTTAGACCAAAACTTCAACTGTCAAATATATGCAGAATCTTATGCTCTACATTTCTGTAAATACGGTTTTTTCGAACTCCTTCGAAAAAAACGTCTTGACAGAAATGTGGAGTATAAAATTATATATTTGACATTTGAAGTTTTGGTCTAACAAGTCTTTAAAAAAAGTTATGGCTGATTCGGTATTCAGATCATTCGGGATTCAGATAGGTAGCCGTCAAAATGGATATCAGAACCGGATTCTGCGTCAAAAATTGGCTCATATAGTTTTTGTTATACCATGGGAAAAATTACAAAAAAAAATTTTTGACGTCAACGTCAAAAAGTGGCGTCAGGTGACGCATTAGGCCAAAATATACGTTAGATTTGGATTCAGCGTCAAAAATTACACTAAGGAAAATTGTTTTTAGGCGATTTAAAATAAATTTCCAAAAAATTTGTTTAGGGTGGGGGTAAAAAGTGTACCCAAACGGCACAAGTACCTATTTATATGCACAAAACTAATATCAGGAAATGTACAAAAAATGGTCAAAAATTCGGCAACACAAATTAATGATAAATTTTTGATCAAATACATGTTTATGCTCGAAAATTCACTCCATCATCATCATCATTATCACTATTAGGGTCCCCTCTCTCATCATCCTGCTGAATGTCACTTCGGCGTTGGTGCCTCAGCAGTCGCAGTTTCTCCAGACTTTTGCTTCTCCACCTTCTGTTGGCCTTCAGCAGCGCCATCTTTGAGCAACATCTCGCGGCGCATTTCCTCCATCTTTTCGTCGTCGTCGTCATCAGTCAACAACTCGCCCAATTTCAGCGCGAAAGCAAAGGCAGTCCCTGTGATGGTGAAACAAAATGAGATAAAACCCGAAAAAGCAAAGGCGAAATTGACTGACCAGGTCCCCGACTGGTCACCACTGTGTTCTCTGCGTTCGCCATCACTTCATCATCCGAATAGTTGTAGCCGGCGGCAATGATCTCTTCCTTAATAGAAAAATGACAATGTGGATTAGACAATATGTAGATGGGGGGAGGGGCGCAGTAAACCAACCTGGAACTTGGGATGCGAAGTGAATATAGTGTCGCGCGCAATGCCATGTCTGACCAACGCCACAGGACCAGCATGGATGGCGGCCACAATCTTGTTCATCTTCTCATGGCGCTGCAGGAATTCGCCGACACTTTGGCTCTGAAATGTGCGTTTATTCCGCAAATGTCTCATCATTCTACCTTGAGACTCTCCAGGCCCTCCTTCTCGCTGATCACAATCACGGCGTCAAATGTGCTTTGCTGCACTTCAGTGAAGGGTTTGTCCACCGCGACCCTGAGATGACCGGCACAGTTGAGCATCGTTCCTTCCTGGACACCAGCAAGTGTGAGTGTGACATCTGCAAAACAACAGGAAAATTCCGGTTATCGTATCAACGACAAGAATCGAATTCACCTGCTTTGCGGAGAATTTCGCAGCAGGTGGCAAGCTCAATCTCAGGGCAGCCATTCGGTACGATGATCACTAAAGAACTTAGAAAAATGAATGATTTTCCTAAAAATGGCTTGAAAACGGCGTCTACCTGCCGTTTTCGCTGGGGTTGAGGTGTTGGCGGCGTCCATGGCCATGGCGAAGATGAACACAGGCGAAGTTTGACAGCAGTAGATGATGAACAGGGCAAAAGCTCGCAGGACAGTTGAACAGGGAAAAGTTGTTGAAGGTGTATAAGTGTTGGCAGTGTGTGGAATGGGTGATCTATTGGGGGATTTTGTCCGCTTTTATATGCGAATGGATACGGACGCTTTAACAAATGAGTGTGAATTGCATACGATAAAAATTGGGCGCCGATTGAATTGCTTTGAATCCTCGATTTTTCGAAGGGAATTTCTTATTATCATCTGTTATAATTATAAAAAGTGAATGGACAGAGAAACAGAAATCAGACTACAATATGTTTTAACACAACATGCCTTCGCGTCAAAAAATCGAGGAACGACAAAAAAAACTTGGAATTTAATGGCGTTTTTGCGCTCATTTTATTTTCGACTTTTTGTGCATATTTCGTATATTTTGGGCATATTTCGCACATTTTGGTCATTTTTGGAGAAATTTTCGGTTATTTTGACATTTTTGAGCATATTTTTCAAATTTTGGACCAATTTTTGAAAAATAATAGCCTTAAAATGGTGAAAATTTTTGTTTTAAGAAAATTAATAAAAGTTCTAGTTCGATAATAAAAATTGGAAAAATGGCAATTTTCTCTTTTTTGTTTGGAGGGAGGGAGAGGGTGGAAAAAATTGAATTTTTTGGAAAAATTATTTTTTGTCTTGAAAATGTATTAAATATGTATGCAAAAAACCACTTTAAGTAGTAAAGAATTGCTTTTTAGGTCATTTTATTTTAGACCTCCAAAAATTGGAAGTACCAAGACACCGGACCAAGAACCGGAGTGGGGAGTCGACCAAGACCGGGCCCGGACCAAGAAAACCAAGAAATTTCTTGTCCGGAAAATTCTTGGTCATCAAGGACCAAGGCCCGGACCAAGAATCAAGAAAATTTTTTGGATAAGAAAAATTGGGGAAAAAAATAAAAATTTGCTGTAATCAACAAATCAATTTTGCAAAATGAATGATAAAATGTTGAAAAAAAAACTCAGCATTTTTTGTAGGACCTGATGGCTCTAAAATATTTTTGAAAAATCCGAAGCCTATGAAATTTTTTCGAAAAATCCGTGGCCTATGAAAATTTTTGAAAAATCAAGGCCTATGCAATTTTTCGAAAGATTATGGCCTAAGAAATTTTTTTGAAAAATCAAGGCCTTTGAAATTTTTGAAAAATCAAGGCCTGTGAAGTTTTTCTGTAAAACTCAAGGCCTATAAAATTTTCTGTAAAAAACTCGAGGCCTATAAAAAAACAAAATGTAGGCTTCCATATATACCCTATCAAGAAAGACTCAAGTTTTTTGGTATTTTATCCTTAGAAAATAGAAGAAAAGTATTTGACATGACTATGGCCTTCAAAATATTAAATGGTCTTACTGATATTTCCCCAAATATCTTTAATACATTAAGAACTGAATCTGCCTATAAGCTTAGACCCAGATTAAGATTTAAAGCCCAAAACATTAAAACCTCCCACTCTTTTATAAATCGAACATCTAACACCTGGAATAAATTAGAAAAAGATTTAATACAAGCGAACAATGTCAGTTTATTCAAAGAAAAATTCAAAAAATGGTTAATTAAGCAATCACAATAAAGAAGAGCCATTCACTCACTTGTCATAACTAATATCAAAATCCAAATGAGTAAATGGTCACCGCACTTCATTAGATATTTTATTCTGAATATATAAATAAATAAATAAAGCTGTATGCCAAATGGAACCTTTACTACCTATTACTAAAACCAAAGGATGTAAGTGGGCCGTCCCCCTTTTCTTTGGTATTTTCTTAAATAAATAAATAAATAAATAATTTTTTTTTGTATAAAACCAGGGTGGCCAACTCACTTCTCGAAAAACATGGCAAACTGCCTGAAAGACATGTCTTTTACATGGCAAAATTTGCTGGCCCAGATAGGGGCCGGCGGAGAAAATTTTGAGAATTTCAATTTCTCATTGAATAGAAATTTCTAGGTCTTGGTTTATACTTGGTCAAAACACCAAGACACCGGACCAAGAACCGGAGTTGGGAGTCGACCAAGACCGGGCCCGGACCAAGAATACCAAGAAATTTCTTGGTCCGGAAAATTCTTGGTAAATCCAAAAAACCAAGAAACCGGACCAAGGCCTTGGTTTTTCTTGGTCCGGGCCCGGTCTTGGTTGGAGGTCTATTTTATTTTTAGGTCATATTTTGCAAAAAATTTGTGCATACGTATNAATTTCAATTTCTCATTGAATAGAAATTTCTAGGTCTTGGTTTATACTTGGTCAAAACACCAAGACACCGGACCAAGAACCGGAGTTGGGAGTCGACCAAGACCGGGCCCGGACCAAGAATACCAAGAAATTTCTTGGTCCGGAAAATTCTTGGTAAATCCAAAAAACCAAGAAACCGGACCAAGGCCTTGGTTTTTCTTGGTCCGGGCCCGGTCTTGGTTGGAGGTCTATTTTATTTTTAGGTCATATTTTGCAAAAAATTTGTGCATACGTATTTTGGAAATTTTGAGCATATTTTGCGCATATTTTGGCACTTTTTGCTTTTTGGTGCATATTTTATGCGCAAAGAAATTTTTGCGCTTATAAAAATTGACCCTAATCATGAGCAATCTTTGGTAAAAATGCAGTTTACGTACCGGAAGAAAAATCGGTCAAAATTATATACCATCGTGTAGAGCTCGACGAGCTGAGAACTAATATGCAATTATTTTTTGGCGGCAACAACTCTAAACCGGTTTTTGAACCCCTTTAATTACCACGCAAATTTCACTTGTACACTTAACCAAAAATGCATAAAATCAATAAAACGCAGTAAAACGAAGTAAAAACACGTAATTAATAAAAGTTGCGCCAAGTTGTGCAAGGTTGCCCGGCAACATTAACACAAATGAAAAGTTTTACATTTCGCATTAGGCGTTTGGCGCTACTATGAAGACGACCGATTTTGATTATGGAGGGGAAATGAAGGAATAATCTGATCGGCACTGCCATCTGATCCGTGTCCCCCGATCCGCCGAGCGGTGCTTGGTCGTTGTGTAAATCGGGGAATGCTGGGTCGTTGTGTAAATCGAGGAATCGTTTAAATTTGGCGCGAAACATAATGCCAATATTATCCAAATTTTCTCGCCCTTTCCTATAAATAAGGGATTTATTAATATATTTTTTTATAAAACAAAGGATAAAAAATGCTTCACAGGTAAAAGTCTAAAAGTTCGAATCCTTTCCATTCCATTCGAATAGTTTCACTTCACAGGTAAAAGTTCGAATCCCCCATTCCCCTATCCCCCTGAATTTTTTCTGGCTACGCCACTGATCCCATTTGCATCCAATTTACGTTGTAAAAACATTGATTGATCTCAATTTCGACGGATCTGTTTTTTTTAATATTCTCCTTGAATTGATACGTTTGTGACTTTTCAATAATTCATCCAATTTTTCATTCCCTCCCCATCCTGAACGATGCCTCTCTCGCAAATCTTGGCACTAGTTTAAAGGAGTATAATGTATAATTTTGAAATTAGGTACCCCAGACCCCCCAAGAAATGTATCCACTTTCCTCAAATCAAAGCAAAAAACAATAAAATATATCGAAATAAGCTGCATTTTATATAAATTTCCTAAAAATTTTGGAAAAAATTCACTAATACTTGGGTGGTCTAGGCTCTAGGGTACCTAATTTCAAAATTATACTCCTTTAAACTAGTGCCCAAATCTTAATAAAAACTTTCAAAATTAAATTATGCTCACATAATTCTCCAATTAATTCAGCTACATATTTCAGAATAATGATCAGCAGGCGGTCTGCAGCTGGAATAGATCAAATAAAAAGTTCATGTTCAACAAGAAATTAATGATGATGTTAGTGCGCAGGTTTGAAAAAGAAAATAGGATAAGTGAGGGACAAATTAAGGATTTGGTTTAGGAGTAGAAGACACTGGTGGGAAGTGGGGGAATTCCCCCCCCCCCCCCCCCCTCCGAATTGCCAAAACAAAAAAAACAACAGTGTCAGTGTCCCCCTGTTAAAAATTTTTTTAAATTTTTCGGAAAAATTTTTTCACCAAAGGCCAAAAATTGGTCAGTTTCATTAAGAAAATTTGCTAAGTTCAAAAAAATTTCCCCGGCGGCCCTTATTGGGGCTGCCGGGGATCCCACTGAAATTTTTTCTGGCTACATCACTGGTAAATATAGGGTGATCTGTGAGGGATCCGCCAAAACCGGTGTCAGTAAATTTTAGTGGATAAGTATAGAGAAGGGCTGGCGGAGAATAGGTGGTATTCCGACAAATAGGGCTCTCTTAAGAAAAATGGTTATTTCTTTGGACAAAACAGGAAATTCACTTTTTTGAAGATTAAATATGAAAAAATTAGACAAATTTCATTAGGATTTTTAACGAATTTTTGGGAGGAATCCTTAAAGAATTTTTGGCGCTTGCTTTTCGGGATCAAAAAATCGGCTATAGTCCCCTCACCAGGGCCGGCGCCAGAAAAAATTTTTGGAGGGGGGCACAGAAATTTTTGAGGGGGGCACAAAACGAAAATTTTTGAAAAAAATGCATTTTTCTTAAGAAAATTTTAAATTTTTCTTTAATTTTTTTGAGTTTGGGAGGGGCACGTGCCCCCCTTTGCCCCTCCCTGGCGCCGGGCCTGCCCCTCACCAGGGACGTATCCAGGATTTTGCCATGGGGGGGGGTCCACCACACCGAAATCATCAAAAAATCAAATTTTTCTCCTCATTGGAGGGTCCAAACTTCTGGTCGACAAGTTTTTATAAAGAAATTCACTAATTATGGGTTGCCGTGGGTCCCGATAGGGACCGCCGGAGAAAATTTTAAGAATTTATGTCTTTTTTCTTAAGAAGATTAGTCAAAATTTGGCAAATATTGCCTAAAAATTTTTCATAGGGGGCTGTGGGGGGGTCCACGGACCCCCCCCCCCCTAAATACGCCCCTGCCCCTCACCCTCTGCCCTCTGGTGCCGGCCTTGTAGTCCGCCGACATAAAACATAAAATCCTATTTCTTTCGGGGCATTTAATAAAATTTCAGACAGCTTTACTTGTAAAAATCTAAAAATCGGCTACCGATTGTACATTCAATTTTCGATTGTAAATTCCCCCTAAAAGACAGTCTGAAGAATTCCCCCGCTTGCTCAAGGAATGAGGACCGATTTATCAATTTTTCAGGTGGTTTTCATTCATACGTCGGCAAGATGTCCCAGCAGTTGGTCCAAATGCGAACCCTCCTAAAAAACTTCGCCAGAAAAAAACACCCTGGAAAGTATATTTACAAAATTCCCCATTTTTCCGATCTTTGAGGGGTTCAGGCGACGGTCCTGATAAGCGTGGGTCGTCAATTGAAAAATCGACCCCTTTTCATAGGAGATTTCGTGATTTTTTATTTCTCAAATTCTTAGAGCCAAAATTCTCATTCTAAAATTCATTTTATAAATCAAATTTTCAAAAAATTCCTCAAGCAGCCCCTACAGGCTGCTTCGTTTTTTCTTTTTTTGCACCCCCCCCCCCGATTTAAAAAGGACCGCAGCCGGAACGGAAGCGGCGAACCCTGGTCCAGAAACTACTCCGCGTCCTGCGATCGCCTTCTATTGTTTTCGTCCGTCCCGCATCAGAGGAATCGCTGCAGCTGGTGCGAGAGATGTTTTTAAAATTTAAAATTATGAATTATTTTTCTACCAATTTTAATCAAAATAGCCCTCTTTAGGGCTGCAAATTTACAAATGGATAGTGGTGACTGGTGACTTTGATTATTTTTATTTGAATTTCATTAAATTATAAATATATCGTTCTTTTTTTAATCTTTTTTTTTTCACTATTTATATCATCATTTTTCCTTTATCTATTATTCTTTTTTTCAAATTCTTCACATTTTTAATCATCAACATAGTAAATTATTATAATTATATAACATATTATGAGTAAAATATATATAAACATCTTTTTAACACATGCTTTTTTGGAATTCAACAATTTGCATTCGATTAAAATTCATTTTTGTATTGGCATTGTGTTTGGCGCCAAATTTAAACAATTCCTCGATTTACACAACGACCCAGCATTCCCCGATTTACACAACGACCTATCACCCGCCGAGCCCTCTAGCAGATTCAAATTCAAACGCAAAAACCGTAATCAAATATGGCAAAATGTCTTTTTGCTAGATTCGAACATGACATTCAACTACGAATTGGACAATACAAGTCAGACATTTACAATTTCGTGTACTAATATTAATAGTGGTTAAAAACGAAATGTCTAATAGACGAAACGCCTAATACGAAATGTTAAACTTTTCATTTGTGTTAAAGTTGCCGGACAACCTTGCACAACTTGGCGCAACTTTTATTAATTACGTGTTTTTACTTCGTTTTACTGCGTTTTATTGATTTTATGCATTTTTGGTTAAGTGTACAAGTGAAATTTGCGTGGTAATTAAAGGGGTTCAAAAACCGGTTTAAAATGGTTGCCGCCAAAAAATAATTGCATATTCGTACTCAGCTCGTCGAGCTCTACACGATGGTATATAATTTTGATCGATTTTTCTTCCGGTACGTAAACTGCATTTTTTCCCAATCTTTTCGTTTTCTTCAACACTTTTTCATGAGCATTCTTTCGTTTCAGCGAATACTTTTTTTTGTTTCAAATAAAAAATCCATTTCCAACTGTTGGGCAAAAAATAATGGATCACAGTACCATTTATTTATGTATTATAGCCCAAGGTTTTTAAACCGGTGTCCATAAGACCAAAGGAAAACAATATGAAGCGAATGATTTTCTCTTCTATCTCACATGTCTTTTCGCGGCGAGGAAAAAAAAGGAAAAATGAAAGATAACATTGACAGACACTGTAAATTCAGTCAGAGAAGGTTCCTATGGACACCGATAAAAATTCCTCGATCTGTTTTATTTAAGAAACTTAAGTATGGCCGACTTTTCGATTCCTATCACCCATTTTTTCGCTAAAATCAATGCGAAAAATTTTGGTAGAACTTTTGGGTAGAAAAAACAATACTAGAGTATGTAGAAGTATACTGCGGTCGTCAGAACGAGACCACTTTGGGCAATCGTTCGGAATTGCGGTCCCGTGGAAAAAGTTAATAATTGGGGCTGAAAATTCACATCCTAGTGTTTTCTAGGGTGCTGATTACGAATCTGAGCTCCGATTTTGTTCATGATGAATTAAATCTATGATTTTTCATCAAGTGTTGATTTTTCGCCAATTTTTCTGTTTTGCAATTTTCATTTTAAAAAATCAACATTTTTGGTCGTTTTTGGTGCTAAATCCGAATTTTAATATAGTTAATAAGGCTTTTTTTGCTTCTTCAAAAATATACAAATCAATATTTTTGCGGAAGTTCAAAAAGCCTGAACTGAAAATCAAATAAATATATGAAATGAAAAGTATTTCCAGCTTGATTTGAATCCAACTACGTTTTTTTTTGAAAATTTGAAGCAACTGTAATTGTTGAATTTGAAATTCAAAATTTTACCATGGCTGGGAAGCTTATTTTTCTGAAATAGGCAGGTACCAGGGAGGTACCTAGAGGGGGGGGGGCAACTGCCTAGAAAGAGGGGGGGGGGGGCAACAACTGCAACGGGGGCAACTGCCCCCCCCATCGCCGAAAACACAGATATAGCAAATTTTTGAAAATGGGCCTCCAAATTTTTCTTGCAAAATCAAAGCTTATGAAATTTCTCAGCAAACCCAAGGCCTGTGTAATTTTTGACGAATTCAAGATTTCTGAATTTATTTTTTAAATCATTTTTAAAGTGAAAATTGCAAACGAGAAAAATTGCTGAAAAATCAACACTTGAAGAAAAATCATAGATTTGATTCATCATGGACAAAATCGGAGCTCAGATTCGTAATCAGCACCCTAGAAAACACTATAGGATGTGAATTTTCAGCCCCAATTATTAACTTTTCCCACGGGACCGCAATTCCGAACGATTGCCCCACTTTGTATGACTTTGGGAGGTCGGATGTCCACATTGAAAACGAAAATCAACCGCTGAACTACTAGAGTTTGTCATGATCATGAGCACACATGTAGTTCTCTCTTTCTCTTATTTTCTAACTTAATTTGATTTACTTCCTGTCGCGAAAAAATCTAAGAAAAATTTTTTCGGATTAAGGTTCTCCGTCTAATTTTTCATCGTTAAATTAGTATAATTATCAAATGGCTGACACGAATGCTAAGACAACTGGTGCTGGTGGAAAAGTGGGGATTAAAATGGGACAGAAGGTAATCATAATCAATCATTTGCCGAATTTTTATAATAAAAATGTGAAATTATTTTCAGAAGCAACAAAAAAGTGCAAAGGTAACTGGATCATGGGAAGTTTTGATGGCATTTGTCTCAAATTCATATTTTCATCCCAGGCTGGATTGATCTTTCCCGTCGGGCGTGTCCATCGCAAGCTCAAGGCGGGCTTTCCCCGGGATGTTCGGGTCAGCGGGGTCGGCGCAGTGTACATGACCGCCATCATCGAGTATCTGTGCGCGGAGGTGATCGAACTGGCCGGCAACGCATCGCGCGACCTGAAGGTCAAACGGATCACCCCACGCCATGTTTACCTGGCCATCCGTGGGGATGAGGAGGTGACTTGACTGGTCTTTGAAAATTATATCTCAAAAAATTCAGCTCGATTCCATGGTGAAAGCAACTGTTGCAGGCGGCGGAGTCATTCCGTCAGTTTTATGGACAAAGCTTTAATCCCGAGAGCGGTTTCTTGCCAAGATTTTAAGGATGACGAAAATTTTCCTTTTCTTTTAGTTTAGGAATCAAAGTTCAGGATTTTGGAAATAATCATTGATATACGTGATTGGTGGGGTTTTTATTTTTAGCCACATCCACCGTGCACTGATGATCAAGAAGGAACAGCAACTGAGCCAGCAGCAAGAAAGCAGCAGCCAAAAGCAAAAGATTTGAAAAAGGGACAAATTAAAAGTTTGTTTGATCATCGATCACCATTATTGTTTTATCGTGACCCTTACTCACTGTTTGATTTATCATCGAATTCTATCCTGCATATTTTTTTCCAAAAAATTAATATCCATCTTCATGTTTTTTATTTAATGGTTTTTGTCAATGCATATTTTATTTTTTTACATGGAATTGATTGAACAAAGCTACAGAATTAGAAATTTCAAAGCATTCGACTACTCTCAAAAATGGCTCGCGACAAGACCAACCTCAACAAAGTTGCAGCGCCAAAGAGCA
>LDKF01003806.1:0-16175 GCA_001026735.1 Rotylenchulus reniformis | reverse complement strand
TTGGTTATAAGTTATAATTCTTGGAGGAAACTTGATTATTCTTTGGCCAATTCGGAGGGTGAAAACTTTGGCCAATTTTCTGTGCGATTTTTTGACCCCAAAAAAACCTTTCTCTGATAAGTCGCCTCCTATAAAACTATGGCCAGAGTCCGGATAAAGGTTATTTTTTCCTGGTATCGAAGCGTGGCGATGATCACGAAAAACGCATTTTGCATGCCTGACTATCCAGGTTATAGCCTAGGTGCTCAAACGTCCCTTACCGGGCTATAGCTTGCTTATTATTTTATTCATTTTTTCTTAATCAACTTCTACACCTTTTATCTCGTCCATTCACTCTTATCTTCTTCACGCAGTTTAACCGGAGACCACAATAGCATTAGCAGCGGACGTCTTATGATTGAGAAAGTCATTAACCAGGAACAGCAGCGTCGCTCTATGCTAGGCACCAATCGCTGATCTGATCACCATCATCAAAATCTGATCGCTTTCTGCTGATCTGATCAATTCGTATCATCGTCGTATCTTTGTCTGTCTTAATTTCTTTTTGGCATTTTGTTATCTTTAATGACACAATCAATCAAACAATATTTTTCATTTTATTAAAAATCGCATCACAATCGCATTTTATTAAAATCGATTTTTTTTTGTTTAATTTTGCATCAGGGTTGGGAATCCATGGCCTGAAAACTATATGTAAAACACATTTTTTGCTTTTATTAATATCATACTTTCAATCTTTTGTATATTTTTCTCATATTTCTTTTTATTCTGTCAATTTTTTCGTTGAAATATCAAGGCAAAAATGCAGTTTTTTGAGAAATTTTTGAATTTTTTTTTGCAGAAAAGTTAACATGTGCAAAAAATTAATTTTTTCGTTGAAATATCAAAGCAAAAATGCAGTTTTTGAGAAATTTTTGAGCTTTTTGCAGAAAATTTAACATTGGCAAAAAATTCTTTGATTTTTTTCATACCCATCTTTTTGCCAACCCTAGTTAGTTATCATTCTTCTTTTTGCGATCAATGTCATTTATTTTTCTCCGACATCATAATCCTCCTACTTGGCGTCACTCTAAATACATCAAGCCGCATCTTATTTTTCTTTAAAAAAGGTATCCACCTTGTTATTCGATTATTTTCAATTTTTTACATTCTTAAATCAGTAAATCCCCCCTTTGTTCTTCTTTTAAAATATTTGTTTCGGACCCAACCAAATTTTTTTTAAATTCCTGTTGTTCGTTCTTTTGCTGGACTTTCACAACAACAACCAACCAATCTTGTTGTCTCTTCGAATCCCTTCCTTCACCTTTGATCAATTCATATTATCTTTTTTTTTTAAATTAAATCTTGTTCCGGCTAATAAACATCCTTCGTTCTCTCCGATTATTTTTTAATCCGCAATCTACAAAAGGCTTTACGATCAATTATACAATCAACACAATCCTTTTTTCAAAAACCCATCAGCCTTTCATCTAACTAGGGGAGCCTAAAAATAATTTTGTGAAAGAAATTTGAGAAAAGTTTACCCTTGTTTTCTCTTTTGACTATCATCCTAAAAAGATAGAAATTTTCCCACGAAAATTCTGAAAACGGGTGGGTTCTTTCGAAACTTGCATCTCCACCAACGGAGAAAACCCCTAATCCCCTGCTGGATAAACATGGTTGTCCTACTGCTTGTTCATGACGAGTTTCATCCTCCTCCTCATTCGTCAACAATCATCAACATTCTAGTGAGTCCTTTTGAATTCCTTATTTATTATTATTTATTTTAATCGATTACCTTTTTTGCCATTGACTTTCAGCGTCACTTATTTTTCGATCACTTCCTATGGTGAGGTGAGGGGGGAAATATTTTGCGCATTTCTTGGTACGTACTGGTTTCAAATTCACGGTCATTTGCGCATTTCTTGGCAGTGGCTTCAAATTCATGATCATGCGCATTTCTTGGATTTCAAAATCACGGTCATTTTGCGCATTTCTTGGCAGTGGCTTCAAATTCATGATCATGCGCATTTCTTGGTACTGATTTCAAATTCACAGTCATTTGCGCATTTCTTGGCATTGTTTTCAAAGTGACTTTTTTTTTGCTTCTCTGCTGCTATCGATCAGTAATATCGAGCTTGATCAAGTTCCAACCAAAATTCTATTCCTATTTATTTTACTTTTAAGATCAACTAAAGTATTTATTTTCGTTTTGTGAGATGATTTTTTCGAACCCCTGGAAATTTTTGATTTTTTGACGGCGATTTCATTTCTAAAATTGTTCATTTTTGCGCGGCACAAATTTTGCGGGGATTTGTATCGCATGAAAAAGGAAAACTTAAATTTTAGACAAACAAAATGATCCAGCCGACCTAACTGATAGCAGCGGAAAAATAATTGAAGATGAGAAGCAAGAGAGAAGGAGCAAATCCTGATCAGTGCAAGGCAGCAGGTGAGAAAGGGTCAATTGTCCGTATATTTCTCGTTTTTCAAAAATAATTTTTTTCATATTATTGGAGCTTTTCGATTTTCCGATTCTAGATAAATTTAATATTTTTTAAGGGGTCGACGCAGAAGATCCTCAAACTGACAAAAAATATCCCCATGCCCAAAAATTTTTTTGTTAGACCAGTTAGACCAAAAGTATAAGAAGCAAAATTATGCAGAATTTTATGCTCTATCTTTTGACATTTTTAGTTTTTTGAATTTTTTCGAAATTTTTCGAGAATATCGAAAAATGGAGTATTTCAAGAAAATTTTAGAACTTTTTGTTCGAATTTCGAAAAATCACAAATACTAGAAGATAGAGCACTCTTTTATCTGGGGATCTTTTGTACCAACGCCATTTTTTAAGAAAACAATTTAATATTGGCTAACTTAGAAATGTTTTTGCAATTTTAATATTGGCAAGTGATAAAATCATTACAATTTCATTCAGAAAAAAAAGAGCGTTAAAAATCCGGTTTACATTTAAAAATAGCTCGCTTAATTTACGTTTGTAATAATTGCTAGCCTTTAAAAGCTGATTTTACAATTGTACTAACCGAATTTATAATTGTAATAGTTGGCTAGCGTTAAAATCTGATTTTACAATTGTAATAATTGCTAGCTTTTACATAAATTCGAATTTTCAATAATGGCTAGCGTTAAAAACAACTTTAAAGATCGTAATATGCTAGCGTAATGATAATGATTTTACATTTATGACTATTGATTTGTTTTCGCCATTTTCAGATAAGCCTGTTCACCGCGGAGATCTGCGATGACGCGGATTACCGTAATCGGGCTGCGCTGTGACAGCATCCACAACTACGGTGTTGTGGCAACAACAATCGACAAATTTTTAAGGCCATAACATTTGTGCAGATTCTCAATCATTTTCAAAACATATCTCTCATCTTTTTTCGCCAGTTATTGCTTTAACACAGGGCCTCCAAATGTACTTTTTTAAAAGACTTGTACTTTTTTGAGGGGTCCCAATCTTTGAAAGTTAAAAAGTACTTTTTTAAAAGATTTGTACTTTTTTGGATTTTAGAAAATTTTATGCGAAAAATAACCAAGTTTCTTAAGAAAAAAGCACTAAATTTTCCTAAATTTTCTCCGGCGGCCCCTATCGGGACCGCCGGCACTCCCAACATAGAGGATTTTCTTCACGAAATACCCTTAAAAATGAACAATTTCTTAAGAAAAAAGCATTAAATTTTCCAAAATTTTCTCCGGTGGCCCCCCCTATCGGGGCCGCCGGCACCCCAAAAAGACGAAATTTTTTAAAGGATAGTCCCCTTTGAATTTTTTATGGATAATTTTTTGAAAAACTGAAGAAAAATTGACCGATTTCCTTTAAAAATCACAAAATTCAGAGATAAATTTGTAGGAAAATATGTAGAATTGTTTATAAATGAAATTTCTTTAAAAAGGAATGAAAAATTCGACAATTTTAAGAAGTGTACTTTTTTTCGACCCCAAAATCTTTAATTTTTGCCCTTTTATACTTTTTTCAGGCATCACTGAGTTGGAAACCCTGCTTTAACATTTTTACTTTGAATCTTAATGATTGTTTTCGTACCCTATTTGATTGTGCATCTTTTGACATTATTTGATTGTAATTTGCTCAAGTAATAAAAAAGTTATTTAATTTTTACTGAGGGTCAAGACTTTTGGCGCACCCTGTAGTAGTAAAAAGTCAGATTAATAAGGTTTAAAAACGTGTTTGTTGGAGAATTTCTTATTCAAAAGTATAAGAATGGAAAAAAACAAACAGAAGTTTATGTGCAAATTCGAATTCGTTTTTAATTTGATTCTTAAATTTCCATCAAAATGAGTCATTTCTTAAAAATCCATTAAAAGCAAAAAGAGCATTATCCATAACCAAACATCTCCAAAGACAAAATCACACCTTAGCTAATTCACATAAAAATCCAAAAAATCATCAAAAAAATAAAAATTAAAAAATCAATACCAGTGCCGTTTTTTCCTGTTAATTCTTTTTTCTTATAAAGATCACATTAAACAATTCGTTTAAAAATTCTATCGATCTCTAGATTCCAAATTTTCATTTTTTTAATCTTATCTTTTTAATGAAGTGATGAATGATGGCGTCTCGGCATTATTTTTTTATATTTTGATTTTATTATTTTTTGGAATTTTATGTGAATTAGCTAAGGTGTGATTTTGTCTTTGGAGATGTTTGGTTATGGATAATGTGCTCTTTTTGGTTTTGATGAATTTTTAAGAAATGACTCATTTTGATGGAAATTTAAGAAACGTCCCATTTGGGTTATGATGGAAATTTAAGAAACGTCCCATTTGGGTTATGATGGAAATTTAAGAAACGCGCATTATGATGGTTTTTAAGAAACGACCCAGCACCCCTTAAGGTCATCTGCAAATAATTTAAGGATAACAGTGTCAGTTTGACATTGCTTAGGAAGATCGGAAATATAGATCAGGAATAAAATGGGTCCTAAAACTGAACCCTGAGGAACTCCACTAGGTACTTGGTTATAGTCCGAGTAAGCAGAGCCAACTCGGACGATATATTATCGGTTTTCTAAATACCGTTCAATCCATTTTAGCAATGGACCTGTTATTCCTAATTTTTCAAGTTTAATTAAAAGAGTTTTATGGGGAACAGTATCAAAGGCTTTAGCCAAATCATAATATATAATGTCTATAAGCTTTTTATTTTCTAGTGCAAAAGAGAGGTCTTCAATTACTTCAATCAATTGAGTGGTAACTGATCTATTTTTTCTGAGTCCATGCTGTGCATGGGGTAAAAGATTATTTCGCTCTATAAACTTTATAGTTTCATCCCCAATAATTTTTTCTAGAATTTTAGATACTGATGATAAAAGTGATATCGGCCTATAATCTTTTAAATACTTGGGATTTGGAACTTTTGGAATTGGATGAATTATGGATAACTTCCTGATGTCTGGAAGAGTAGAAGTCATCAATGAATAAGAGAATATATAATGAATTGGATACGCTAGAAGATTACAACATTTTTTGAGGAGAATAAAAGGTAAATTTATTTTGTTTAATGTTATTTTGCCCGATGACTTGCGTTTATTGTCTATTCACCATCACACCTTACATCCATATTTGCATTTACATTGTATTGTATCGCACCACATTAGAGTATCAAATGATACCAGTGGTTTGCTCATCAAAATAAATAAAAATTATCCGGAGAAGTATTATTAGTAGAATGACATTTGGTTAAGAACCATAATACTTGATTATATACTATAGGTATATAAGTTAGATATTTTTTATTTGTATGAAAGACGATAGGTATTGGTTCAATTAAGGAATCTTTTGAAAAATTAGTCTGGAAATGTACAGCCAAATTTTTAGCCTTTTCCTTATCATCAATAATAGGCTCATCTTCTAGGCTAAAAATGGTCGGAATGTTATTTTTCATCTTAAGAATTGATCCTACATGTTTAAAACGTTGCTTTTGGTGCAAAATGCGCTTCTTCTCCCGATTTCTGTAAAACTTTTTAATTGAAAATCGAAATTTTTTGAGATAGTACAATTTTTTTGGACGTTGGCTTTTGCTCTTCAAAGATATTTACGATAATTCGCTAGTTTTTGGATGTGATTTGGCAATTTAAGTTTAGGATTGCTGTTGTTAAATGGGACAAATTTACATATTCCTTGGGCAGTTATATCAATAAAAACGTTATAGAGCTCATTTATGTTATTACAACAGCTAAAAATTAGGTTCCAGTTTACCATACTAAAGAATTTATTTAAACCAGTAAAGTCAGCTTTGAAGAAATTTCTTCTTTTTGGTGTATCATTTTTTAATAGTATTGTTGTGGATATGAGCATGATCGACATAAGATTCTTGTCACGTGTGATAATATTTCTTATTGGTATTCTTTCTCTCTCATATCCCAGATCATGTAATTATTCCTTCTATTTCCTTCACATCTCCACCTATATAAGTGATCCATTTTCCAGCATTTGTCACACTTCTGTTTTGCCTTCCATTCCCATTCCAGCTTCCACTTCCTATATTCCAATTCTATTCTGTTGTCCTATATTCTATTCTGTTGTCTTCAATAAATTCTCAAATCAAGGATACAATTGGCGCAGTCAGCAAAGCAACCTCAAGGACAAGGATTATTCACGCAACTTCAACGCAAGGATTATTCGCAAATGGCACCCGGCAAGGACCAAACCATTGAGCGCTTGACACAGATGCTGGAGCAACAGGCACAGGCGATGCGTGAACAACAGATCCGTCATGAAGCCATGGTCGCCCAACTCCTGGAGTAGCGTGTTCAACAACCACAAGTGGTGGCTCAAAGTGCTCAGCATGCACCATTGCTTCGTCGCTCGACAACCGCATCGGGAAATTCGTCTACGATGCAGAATGTGGTAGTACATTCAATGCCTGGTACCAACGGTACGGCAAATTCTTCGAGGACGATGGAAAGGACTTGGATTCCGCTACGAAGGTGCGACTGCTGGTCAGCAAACTATCGGATGAAGACTACAACTTTTCCGACAGCATCCAACCGAAGCGACCCGACGACCTGACATTTGAAGAAGCCGTTCAGCAACTGAAGGAATTGTTCGAAGACTCGCGCTCGGTGTTCGTCCGTCAGTACGAGTGCTTCAAGCTGAAACAGAGGGCCAATCAAGATGTCATGGCTATATTCAATCAAGTCAATGCCGCATGCGAAAATGCCGGATTCTCAGCCTGTTGCAAGGAACAGCTGAAGTGCCTGATACTAGTTACAGCACTACGTGACGATCTTCACGAGTTACGACAGAGACAGAGGTGTCTACAGATTCTGGAAGCTGCAAAGAGGAAGAATGAAGATATCACATTGAAGAAGCTACGAGAAGAATGCCGAACATTCCTGTCAGTTCGGGCAAATGCGGCGATGCTCGCACAATCTTCCAGGACGAAGTCAATCGATGCAATTGCTTCGCATCCACAGCAATGGAAGCCTGCAAAGAAGAATTCCAACCGTCAGATTCAATCAGATGCAAGAGCAAATGGAAGCTCAACTACAATTCGCAAGTCAGGACAATGCTTCTCATGTGGACGTGCGGATCACAAACGAGAAGATTGCAAGTTCCGAGATGCCACGTGTCATCAATGCCAGAAGATTGGACACATCAAGGCAGTATGCCAGAGCAAGGCAATTCAAGAAGTTTCCGAAGTTTCTGCTGCTACGATTCATACAGTTACGATCAGTTCCAATTATGCATGTTCCGAGGAAGATGATACAATTCAAGAGATTCTGAAGATCAACGACGTTGAATGTCAAATGAAGGTCGACACCGGAGCAGATATCACGGTTATTACGACGAAGACGTGGGAAAAGCTCGGAAGTCCGACATTGATGCCTGCAAATATCGAAGCGAAAGCGTGCAATGGCAGTTCATTCCAACTCGATGGCAGGATCAGTTGCGAAGTACAGCATGAGGACAAGTTACTGAAGAACCTCGATGCTTACGTCTGCAAGACAATTGTTCAAGATCTGGTTGGAGCACCATGGATTCGCGCGCTCAACCTACTTCCATGGCTAAGGAATTTATGCAAAGCTCAAGCAAAGAAGTCATTTCTGAAGAAAGATGCAAAAGAAGATTCGACTCAGGGCAACGCCGAGAAGTCAAATTCCAAGAAGTCCGTACACTTCAGTGATGAATGCAACAAAAAGAAGGCTGTTACTTCAACATTCCGCAATTCAAGGCCCTCAGCATTCAAGGCCGGAAGTCCAGTTCTTGTGCGCAACTTCAACAATGGCAAAGAAATGTGGATTCCAGGCGCGATTATTGAACGTGTGGATGGTTCGCAGCGCTACCGTGTGGAAGTTCCAAGACTTGGCACGAGGGTTCACCGCTACGCAAACCAACTCCGAAAGCGTCATCCGACAAAGAAGCATCGGAAGTCCGACATTCAGAAGCATGGTTCGACGACTGTCAGTGCGACAACGTGCTCGACTACAGGGCGTGCGACGACCAGTGCGACTACGGATTCAGATGAGCCCCGCTCGTCTACAGGCACGACTACAGAACATTCAGTCGGGCCCCGCTCGACTATAGATGGGCTCTGCCCGACTACACGCTCGACGACAGTTCGATCAGATGGGCCCCATACATGGACAGACGTGATCTACGGGACGTTCTGATGTGCTGGCGAGACTTAAGGAATTAAAGAGGGAGATGTTGTGGATATGAGCATGATCGACATAAGATTCTTGTCACGTGTGATAATATTTCTTATTGGTATTCTTTCTCTCTCATATCCCAGATCATGTAATTATTCTTTGTATTTCCTTCACATCTCCACCTATATAAGTGATCCATTTTCCAGCATTTGTCACACTTCTGTTTGCCTTCCTTCCTCATTCTTCACTTCCCATCCTTGTTCCATTATTCTATTCAATAAACAATTATTCTTCATTGTGTCTCTTGGCCTCTTCCGACGACCCAAGAATACAACAAGTATGAGTTCCCAAATCGGGCTTAAATTCGATGGTAATTTGATTTTTTAAATTCGATGGGCAATTTGAGACGCCCAATTTTATCGTACCGAGACTTGACCGCGGTCTTTTTAGTCTACGACCGAGACTTTACCGAGTGTCTTGATCGGTCTTCATTTTTACCGAGAATCTCGGTTTAAGTCCCAGGCAGTTGTTTATCAAATTTTCTTAAGAAAATTAACCAAATTTTTGCTTTTGGTGAAAAATTTTTCGAAAAATTTTCTTGTTCTCTGTTTTTGGTCTTGGTTATTTTTTGAAGCGGATCAGGAGTTAAGACCGGGGATGCCTTTTGTCCTGATTTTCGAATTTTTAGTGAAATTCCCTTAGAAAATTTTCTTAAGAAAAAAGAATTATATTTTCAAAATTTTCTACGGCGGCCCCTACATGACCGCCAACACCCTAAACAGTGGTACGACTTTTGCAGTTCCGACATTTGCAGACCATTTAATTTATTAGAGATAAATAATTTGCATATAAAATAGGGCAAATAAATAGAAAATTAACATTCAATTTTTGCTATTTTTTGTGCCTTTCCGAAGGGTTGACCGGAGAATAAAAATGGCAAAAAGAATAAAATCACATTCAAAATCATGTACTAAAAAGGGGAAGTCCTGTTCGATATTGAGTTAGCATTAAGCAATAATAACCAACAAGGAACACTCACAAAGTGATGCGCATTTAAGGAGGGAACATTCATGCGATAAAATATAGCTTGGTGAATTATGGTTATAGCCAAAATACAAGCTGCTCATATATAGAAAAGTTTCAAGAAAAATAATTTTTATTTTATTTTTTCGGAGTGCTTTAAGGGCGGGTCATCGGTGGGTCAACCGCCACTATGATCAGTCAAATTTGAGAAACCATATGAATGAATGTTCTCTCCTTAAATGCGCATCACTTTGTGAGTGTTCCTGATCTCCTTTATCTTATCATTCTTAATCTTTTTTACTATTAGTTCGTCCCGTGGTGAGTCGTTTCTTAAAAATCGGCCATATTGATTTTTTCCATCCAACAGACGGGCGATTCTTAAAAATCGGCCAATCTTTTATAAAACAAAATTTTCTCCATAAAAATTTAACAAATATCGATTTAGTCAATATGAAATTTTGTAGAATTTTTGCTTCAAATTTATCTAAATTTTTTTGTATAATAGATTTTTAGATAAAATTTTTTGATTTTTCAGCATATTTTTCTAAAAAATTTTTTGCAATTTTTGTGACATATTTTAATCCATATTTCGGTACTTTTTAGTCCATATTTTACTTCCTTATCTTTACGATTTTTAGTTTGCTTATTATCTATATCTGGTAGCCATAATAATATTAATGAATAATAATAATAAAAATATAATTTATTTTGGTTGAATAATATTATTTTTACTATTTTTTATATTATTTTTTATTTAAATTTTTAAGACTAAATATATGCTCAAGGTTTATATTATTTTTTTCCTTTTAATAAACACTTGTTTTGGCCAATTTTTAAGAAATGACATAGCACCGTTCGTCCGCTTAATCACCAATTTAACACTTGGACCTTACATTATGATCTTGCAAAAAAATATATCGGTATAGTGATATTGCCTTAGAGCAATGAATTGAGATGCTGATTTATGACATTTCTACTATTTTTCCCGATTTTCAGTTGTTCTTTAGCTTATTTTTCTATTGTAATTGTAATTTGCTTCGGCAAATTTAGTAATCAGTTTTCTATATGGATTTTGCAAAATCTGCAAATGTCGGATCTGCAAAAGTCGGTACGCCCGCCCCCTAAACACAGTATTTTTATTTCCCAAAAAATCTTGAAAATGGCCAATTTCTGAAGAAAAAAAAGGACAAAATGTTCAAAAAAAAATTTCCGGCGGTCCCTATCGGGACCAGGGCAGCGTCGGATGATCCGATGATCCGAATCTGATGATACGAAATACGATGTTTTTCCTGATCCGCGATCCGATCCGACAATTTTTGGACTGATCCGNGACGGGGCCTTAAAATGCTAAATATTTTTCTTTATGATCTTTGATGGGTTCTACCAATCATAAAAAAGTTTTTTTGGTGAATGGAAGTTTCTGGGATATAGTGAAGTTGGGTTCTATGGAGTTGTAGCCGAAATTTCACTAAAATTGCTTTAAGCGAAAAATTGACTAATTTTCCGAGAATTTGGAAATTTATTTTTGCATCTCCCATTATATAGTTACAATAATTGATCAAGTTCATTTATTTTTCGATTTTTTTAGTACTTTTTGATTACTGAAAAAATTTTCGCAATAAATTTTTTTGATCCGAATCCGATGATCCGAAACCCGATGTTTTTTCCCGATCCGATGATCCGATCCGACGATTTTTGGGCTGATCCGATCCGAAATTTTTGTTGATCCGACGCAGCCCTGATCGGAATTCGGAACCCCCCTGTTCCCTTCACAACAGGACGGGACGCAATCGGCTTTTCTCAACCCGCAATTCGCAACCAAAAAAAGTCCGCAATTCCCGCAATCCGCAATTTTTGAAAAAAGCAAAAAAAATAATAACAAAAAAAACATTAAATATGTTATAAGACCGACCGAAGAAAACAAGCGTTCTAGGGTGTCGATTTTAACGGGAAAACCCGCCATTTGCCGGGAAAAGGGGGTCCATGCATGCCCGGTTTTTCGGGTTCCTTTTTCGATGCCGGGAAATTCCGGGATTTTGACTTTCTAAAAATTTAAAATTTTAGCCCCGAAATGGTTATTTTTTTAGAAAAAGGACAAAATTTTTCAAAATTTTCTCCAGCGGTCCCTATCGTGACCACTTGATCTTCCAAAATTGGAAAATTTTAGTGAAAAATCTCACCAAAATTAAAATGATTCCCCAGCAAAGTGACCATTTTCCGTCAGCAAATTCAGAAATTTTTCAAAAAATTTTGCCGGCGTTCCTTATCGGATGACCATTTCTCAGAAATATCCTCCAATAACAGCATGAATAAAAAATAAACATAAAAGTGTCGGCGGTCTCGACAGGGGCCGCCGACGAATATCCATTTCTTTCAAAATTTTCTTTATTTTTTGGTTCAAAAAATAAAAAAAAATTTTCCTAACTTTTTCAAAGTAATTTTAAAAAATTTCTCCAAAAGTGACATCCTTAGGGGTGCTTAAAATTGCGGATTTATTGCGGATTTTCCCTCAAAATCCGCAAACCAAAAAAGGCCGCAATTCCCGCAATCTGCAATTGCGTTCAGCCCTGCCTCACAATGAATTTTCTCCATAAATGTCTTAAAAAGTGACCAGTTTTCTAAAGAAAGTCAGGTCTAAATTTTTCAAAAATTTCTCCTGCGGCCCCTGTCGGTACCGCCGGCAACGCACAAAACTGTTTCTTAAGAAAAGGGCAAAGTTCGTAACTTTCTCCGGCTGACCTTATCGGGAATGCCGGTACTAGACAAAAAAAAACTCAATTTCATATGGAAAATGTGTAAAAACGCTAAATTTTCTTCGCACCAAAATTCCGTTTTTTTTTGCTCATCGGCCGACGATTTGCTCATTTCTTCTCCCAAATTGCTGGAATTGATCATGTATGGTGAGAAATATGAAGATTGACAGGAATCGATTGACATGCGGCGCGGGTACAAAAAATGGGACCACGGGCCAAGGGGGTTCCGAAGGGAATTTTTCGGGTCCGGTGCTAACTTTTCTATTGGATGACCTCCACTGGCAAGATTTTTTGGCACTCTTGTGCAGTTTACGTCCCCATTTTTTGAAACCCCAATTTTCTTCAATTTTCTGCACTTTAGTTGGAGGTTTTTGAGTTGGACAACTCGAATTGGACAACTGTGAAAAAAGTTATAGCCAAAATAACATTTTTGGCCAAATCCAAGGTATTTTGGCCATAACTTTTTTCGCAATGGACCAATTTGGGTGGGCTTTGGTTCATTTTGTAGCTAATTTTTTGCTCTTTTTTTTTGACACTTCATAAATATTTTTATGTAATTTAATATATTTTTAATAATATAAGATTCTAAAAGAATCCAATAAGGATATTATTGCCAAATACGCCGAAATGGCCACCAAAACTAATGATTTGTCAGCAATCATCAAGAGGCTGGACGCTCTCGACAAGCGATTGGCGGGCAATGCGACGTCCGACGACCTCACCCAGCTGTTCAACGACATCAATGGCAAGCTGGACCGGATCAACGAGCGCCTGGACAAGTTGGAAGTCAACAACAGCGCGGAAGAGAAGGAAAGGCAGAGGAGCCTCGTGTTCATCGGATTGCCGGAGGCGAAGGGAGAGAAACCGAGCGAGCGAGCGAAGAGAGACGCGGAGGAAGTGACGGTGGTGCTGGATGAGCTCGGAGTGGAGGCAGTGCCTGTCACTGTCTACCGCATGGGGCGGAGGGTTGCTGATCGGCCGGGGCCGCGGTTGCTGAAGGTCGTCATGGGGGCAAGCATGTTCCAACGGATCACGCTGGCACAGTGGAAGAAGAACAGGGAGCGCATGCGGTCGGAGGCACAATGGTCACGGCTATTGATTCGACCATCTCTATCGGCGGAGGAGTTGAAGAAGGACAAAGAAGAGAGGCAAAAAAGATGGGCGGCAAAGTACGGCGACAATGTCACGACGCGGAAATAACAAGTTGGCCCTTCACATTCCCTTATAAAATGTTTTTATCAAAATTCTAGGAGTTTAAATAACAAAATGGATACTTTTAAATATATGTTACATAAAAATATTTATGATATATTTTTAATAACTGAAACGTGGCTTGGTAAAAATACATTAGATTCTTTTATTTTAGAAAACACTCCATATTCACTAATAAGATGTGATCGATCAGTCAAAAAAGGGGGTGGTATTATGGCAGTAATTTCTAACAGCATTCCTTTTACAAAAATTTCTTCGCCTAAAAACGATTTTTTTGACCTTTTGTGTTTTGATATAATTTCACCCACTACTTTCAAAAAACATAGGATAATTCTCATTTATTTTCCTCCGGCTTCAAAATATTTAGATCAGACTATGTTAGCCAATTCTCTCTTTCAATTAACTACAGTTGAATATGACTTTTCCATCATTGGTGATTTTAATTTACCAATGATTCCATGGAATCTTTCAGATCTTTCAGCTGCTCAAATCAAAAACAATCCTTTTTATGATTTTATAATAGATACGGATCTACAGCAAATGGTCAATTTCCCAACTCGAAAGCAAAATTATTTAGATTTGCTTTTTAGCTCTAATAAAAACTGTATCAATAATGTCAAAAAATTAGAACCTTTTAGCCAAAACGAATCGATCTCTGATCATTATAGCGTATATTTTAATATAGACTTTCAAAAAGATTCCCAGACAAATAAAATGATCAGAAATTTTTCAGATTGTGATTATGAACTAATTAATCAATTTCTTCTAACTGTAAATTGGAATACTATTTTTTCGAACTCGACAGATATAGACACAATGTATTCTGTGTTCCAAAATGTTATCTGGGAAGTGATTGATCGTTTTATCCCATTAAAAATTATAAAACAAAATCATTCTTCAATTCCTAGCCATATTAAGAAAATGATTGAATATCGCAGAAAATTGCTGAAAAATTTCCAAAATAACAAAATTAAACAAAAATTCACAGAAATTTCACAGAAAATCGATTCTGAAATCAAAAAGTACCACAGAAATCGAGAGAATAAAAAATTGAAAAATATAAATTCCAAATATCAATATTTTTCTTCCCTTTTAAAAACTAAAACAAAACAAACACCCGTTCTTTATGATGAAAATAACGGATTGATTTCAGCCCCATCAGAAAAAGCAGAACTTCTTTCTAATTTTTTCCAGAAAACATTCTCTCATTCCAATTTTCTTATTGATTTTGCAACTCCTCTCATTAATTCATCCATAATTAACTCCATCCCAATTTCACAGGATGATATATTATTTATTTTGAATTCTTTTAAACTTAAAAATAACATATCATCGGANCAACTCGAAAGCAAAATTATTTAGATTTGCTTTTTAGCTCTAATAAAAACTGTATCAATAATGTCAAAAAATTAGAACCTTTTAGCCAAAATGAATCGATCTCTGATCATTATAGCGTATATTTTAATATTGACTTTCAAAAAGATTCCCAGACAAATAAAATGATCAGAAATTTTTCAGATTGTGATTATGAACTAATTAATCAATTTCTTCTAACTGTAAATTGGAATACTATTTTTTCGAACTCGACAGATATAGACACAATGTATTCTGTGTTCCAAAATGTTATCTGGGAAGTGATTGATCGTTTTATCCCATTAAAAATTATAAAACAAAATCATTCTTCAATTCCTAGCCATATTAAGAAAATGATTGAATATCGCAGAAAATTGCTGAAAAATTTCCAAAATAACAAAATTAAACAAAAATTCACAGAAATTTCACAGAAAATCGATTCTGAAATCAAAAAGTTCCACAGAAATCGAGAGAATAAAAAATTGAAAAATATAAACTCCAAATATCAATATTTTTCTTCCCTTTTAAAAACTAAAACCAAACAAACACCCGTTCTTTATGATGAAAATAACGGATTGATTTCAGCCCCATCAGAAAAAGCAGAACTTCTTTCTAATTTTTTCCAGAAAACATTCTCTCCTTCCAATTTTCTTATCGATTTTGCAACTCCTCTCATTAATTCATCCATAATTAACTCCATCCCAATTTCACAGGATGATATATTATTTATTTTGAATTCTTTTAAACTTAAAAATAACATATCATCGGATGAAATTCCTGAAATTTTTCTAAAAAATTGCTCTAATTCACTTAAATATCCTATTTTTTATATTCTCTCCTTTTCTGCCATTGTTGGTAAAATTCCGAAAATTTGGAAAGAATCGATTGTCTGTCCAATTCCTAAAAAGAATAATCCAACAGAATTATCAGATTTCAGACCCATATCTTTGCTCTGTCCAGTTTCAAAAATCATGGAAAAAATAATATATAAAGTTATTCTATCTCATGTTGAAAAATTGGGTATTTTGCCCAATTCTCAGCATGTTTTTCGAAGAGAAAAATCTGTTACAACCCAACTTTTAGAAACATTTAATGACTTATCTAATGCCTTAGAAGAACATAATATGGCTGATGTAATATATTTTGATTTTTCAAAAGCATTTGACACGGTTCCTCATTCAAAATTACTAATAAAACTAAAGGAAATCGGAATTACAGG